>MVAM01000177.1:17145-35362 GCA_014825675.1 Cystofilobasidium ferigula
GGGTTTCGGTTTGGTGAGATGGGTATTAGGAAGTGGAGGGGGGGGGGAGGGGGGGGGCGGGGTGGGGTGGGGGGGAGGGGGGGGGGGGGTGGGGGGGGGGGGGTGGGGGTGGGGGGGGTGTTCACGAGACGCAGCTCAGAACTTGAAGACCTGGCTCTCGGTGTAGCCGAGCTCCTTGAGGACACCGCCAACGGCGCCCTGCTTCATGCCGTCCTTGGGGCCGGCGATGGCAGCGACCTGGCCAGGAGGCTGTTGTTGGGCGCAATCAAGCGTATCAGCCATCCTGTCTAGCCGCAACAAGGTGAGGCGGAGGGTTACGCACGCCACAGACAAAGACCTTGGTCTTCTCCCCGCCGTCCTGCGCCGACTTCTCGGCGTTGCTCTTGACCAGGTCGCGCGAGATGTAGCCGGTAGGGCCGGTCCAGCCCTTGGGCGGCTTGTCGAGCGCGTACACGACCTTGAGCCGGTCCGGGTGCGCGGCCGCGAGCGCGTCCCACTCCTTGCGGAGAACTGATCTCAGGCGAAAGCTTTCAGAAGGCGTCCAGCGAGGGTCGGGAGGGAAGATGGGGACGTACGGATGTCCTCCTCGGTGACGTTAGAGTAGATGAGCGTCCACTTGGTGGTGTCGTCCTTGAGCTGCAATCCAGCGAAGAGCTCCCCTTGATCAGCCTCCATCTGGTGAGCCAACACAGTTTTGACCGGAACGACGCACGTTGAGCGAGTGGGCGATAAGCTGGTACATGGGCGTGATGCCCGATCCACCGGCGATGGCGATGCCGGACTCAAGCTCCGAGGGCTTGTACGGGAACTTGGGGAAGGGACCCTTGAAAAGAGCCTCGTCGCCGACTGTACGAGGCAATGAATTTATCAGAAACGCTCATCGGCGCTGATAGTAGATTTGAACGCACCCTTGAGGGTTGCGAGGTACGGGGTAAGCTTGCCAGTCTGTGGACGCGACAGATCAGCCCAGTCAGCGTTCCACCCCACGAGCCTGCGCCAGCACCCCGGATCCGAGCAAAAGAGCCGCAGGGGGGACGCACGTCGTACTTCTTGATGATGAACTCGATCTTGCCGACGGTGTCCGGGCTCGAGGTCGGCGTGTACGGGCGGGCGATCTCCTTGCCCTTGTCGTCGACGACGGCGCCGTCCTCCTTGGCCTTGATCATAAGCAGATGCGTGATCGGCCCGCCGGACACGGCGTTGGGGTCCGGGAAGGCGAACGTGTACTTCTTGGTGTTGTGGTTGTAGTCCTCGACTGCTCGCGCACCGAACCGAGATGAGCGCGGGTTGACGCAGCCCAGGTCAGCAGCGGCTGGGGGCGAAGGACGCGAGCGCGGACGTGAAACGCACCCTCAACCAACTTGAAGGGAACGAAGTCCTTCCTGTGATTGCCGGAGGGTTGTTCAAGATCAGCGCGGGCTCCTGAGGTAGAGACTGGGACAGCTGCACGCACTTGCTGAGCGCGATGGGTCGCTCCTTGCCGGCAAAGGCGTCCTCAACGACGGCCTTGGCCTCGGGGACAGAGTGCGGCAGCGCCTCGCTGTTGCCGGCAAAGAAGTACCAAGCACCGGCGGCGGCGACGGCAGCACCGGCAGCGAGGACGGGGACGGAGACGCCACCTTTGCAGCAAGAGGGAACGCACAGGCAGGGCAGGTCAACATTCAGATGGTCCAGATCGGAGGAAGGCCAGGTAGCGAGCGAGCCACAGAGAGCTGAAGAGATCGTCGACGGCGGCGAGACGCACCCTTCTGGCCGCCGGGAGCGGCGGAGGCGAAGCCACGCTTGAGGGTGGTGGAGGAAGCAGCGCGGTTGATGGCAGAGAACATGGCGAACGGGGGAGAAAGAGGAGGGGTGGAGGGCAGGGAGAGCAACCAACGCAACAAGCTGCTGTCGAGGAGGACGCGCATTCGATCGAGCACGCGTTACGCCATCCCGACGGCGCGGGCCGGCAGCTGCTCCTACTCGAGCGCTCGCCCACAACAAACACCCCCCCCCCCCACCCCCCTAGGCGCATCAGACGCGACGGTGGCTGCAGGCAGTAGCGCATGAGCTCGCGCCATGAGCGGCCTGGCGTCGGGTGGCCGCCATGTGGCCTGCCGACGGGCGCAGGATGCGTCGCGGGTCATTGCAGATGCAGTCGGCTGCGGCGCGCGCGTATGGGAGCCAGATGTCTGTCTCCCTGCGACTCAGGAGACATCTGGCACAGTAATTTAGCTAAGCGCGGCGACTCCCAACCAGCACTACAGCGACAGCACTACAACAACAGAACAAGTTGTCGCCACTTCCAGCAGCGCGGAGGAGCAGCAGTCTAACCCCACGTCGTCCCGCCCGACTTTTCTCTCTCGTCCAACCACCCTCCAGACCCCTCCAGCGAGAAGCCGAGTCGCCGGGCGAAAGGCCGAAGTCATTGCCTATCACCGCGCGCATGAGAAGGAAGGAGGCAGTCAGGCACTCAAGCGTCAACCGCCGCTCATTTCAACACCAAACAGGCCAAGTCAACGTCAGCAAGTGGTTGAAGGACGCAAGCTTCATCCTGAAGCACAGTGCACCAGCACACACAGAAGGCTACGTCCGCCTCTCGCCCCGAAGCAGGACGGCAGCGCACGGTTAAGCACCCTGCGCTAGACGAGGTCCTCTTCCACTTCATCCTCGAGTGTAAGCGAGGCGAGTGCAACGCACGGCCACGCGTGACGCACCTCTTTGACCTCCTCAACCCCAACGGCCAGGACGAAGTCGGGAGCTGCCACTCCAGAGATCTGGTTGAGCGAGTCTAGGACTCAGGAGTCACGATTCTAAGGGTATATAGGTCCGGAACGTTCAAGTATTTTCAGAATTGACATTGTGGTTTTTTGGCCCAGTGAATAGCACGTTAATTCATAGTTCCGGGCGTGCTCATAACGTTAACAGGCGCGGGCCGGGCGGCGGAGCAAAGGGAGGAGCCGGAGATTGAGGGGCTGGGGATCGTCCAGAAGATGCTGTATGATCGAGAGCAGCAGAAGGCGGCAGAGGAGGGGGGCGGCGGATATCAAGGCGTTGAAAGTGGTATCGACGAGCGAGATGCTGCGACTCCTTCAGCAGGCGCGAAGGTTCTATTCTTCTGCATAGATATGACTGTATGCACCTCCGAGTCTCAGACGTAAATCCGCGCGCACTTGGAGGCGCCTGCAGCGGGGAGTCCACGTTTTTTTTTGTTAGTCATGACAGCAAAAACAGTACGGGCTCAGCGGTCATGTGACATGACGTCCAAATGCTGTCGGGCGGGGGATCACCGGTTCGAACCCCCGGTGTAAACCGGGTATTGCTTTTTTATGGTTTGCTCGGCCGCCTCGGCTGCTCAGGCCCTCGCGTACATCCAGCGGTCATTACCGTCCTTGGGCGCAGATGAGGGCGGAAGATCAGCTCAAGCCGACCGCGGATTAGCGCCAGTTCCCGCCGCCGTTCAGCTCGATTGTCTCGGCAACCCGGCATCGACAGCTCTCGCCGCTACTACTGTTGGAATCCCCTTACCAAGGCGCTTTGAATGAGCCTAAAATTCTGTCCATCCGATCAAAACTTAGCACCCTTTTATTTTTTAGATATTGACGCTCGAACCTTGTTGAGAACACAGGTCCAGTCGGCTGCGGCGCGCGCGCCTGGACGGCTGTCTTCTTTCCCCTCTCCTCCATCCCCCCCCCCCCCCCCCCCCCTGACACCCCCTACAGACCATGTTTGCCAAGTTCAAGGACCTTACCGCCAGCCTCCCGCCGCTGCCCCAGGCGCCGGCCGTCAACCTCAACATCGCAGACAGCCTGCGCACGTCTGTCCAGGCCGGCCGGTCAGTCTCCCGTCTCGCAGTTGTCTTGTCGGCTTAGGGTGGCCTCGGCAGCTCGCTCTGAGCGTCGTCAGCAGAGGCACCTCCATCTGTCCGGGCTCGGATCAATGTGGCTGGGATGCGGACACGAGCGTGCCGGGGACAACGCAAAGTTGGCCGACGAGCTCGAACAGAGCGGACGGGCTTGTCTGGTCTCCCTGAAGTCGAGTGTGACACTCGCTTCGAGGATCGCATCGCTGACGTCCTCGTCCCGCCCCTCCCCGTCAGAGAGCGCTTCGGCCAGGTTGCGCCTGACGAGCTAACTGAGCTCCCCAAGGAGTACCGCGACCTCGAGGCGCGGGTCGACGCGCTCAAGGCCGTCCACCAGAAGATGCTCAACACGGCCAAGGTCTTCGAGACCGAGTCCTACGACTACCCGACGCAGGTGCGTACCTCCTCTGCTCAAGCGCTCTGATCTCGCACTGGAGGCAGGAGGAGCTGAGCTGCTGGATCGCGGTCGCGAGCAGATCACCGAGTCGGTCGCGGAGCTCGGCGGCACGATCTCGCACAACTTTGCCCTGTTCACCAACCAGCACCTCAAGGGGACGTCGCTCCCGCTCCCGACGCCTGGCGCCGCGCCCGTGCCGCAGCCCAAGACGCTGCCGCACGCCCTGTCGCGCGCGGCTGCGAGCGCGACGGTTGAGCTCGGCCAGGGCGACCGGCTGGGCGAGGCGCTGTCGCAGTACTCGCTCGCGATGGGCAAGGTTGGCGAGGCGCGCCTCAACCAGGACTCCGAGGCGAGGCTACTTCCCCCCTGCTGTGTTAGCTGGCTGCTGCCATGCGCTCCTGCTGACGTCCGACTCGGCGTCCCGTTCCCTCTGCAGATCACCGAGCGCTTCCTGCACCCGTTCCAGAAGACGCTCACGCAGTCGATCCAGCACGCGGTCCGCGCGCGGCAGGCCGTGTCCAAGGCTCGGCTCGAGCTCGACTCGGCGCGCCAGGTGCTCAAGACGGCGCATGGCGCAAAGATGGAGCAGGCCAGGCTCGACGTCGAGGACCGCGAGGACAGGCTCGTCCAGGCGACCGAGGTTGCGATCGGCGTCATGAAGGGCGTTCTCGAGAACGCGAGTCTCTCCTCTGCCGCTGCTCGCTGCGTACCGACGCGACACTGACGAGTCTGAGATCGTTCGTTTTCCGTGACAGCCCGAGCCCATAGCCCAGCTTTCCGCGCTCGTCAAGGCCCAGCTCGTCTTCCACGCCTCGGCTGCCGAGGCACTCAGCGCTATCCAAGGCCAGATCGACGAGGCCGCCACCGCCGCGGAGGGCGAGTACCGGTGCGTCGTGCCATGCAGCGATGGGCCGGGAGGCTGCTGCGCGTGAAGGACCAGGGGGCTGACGCTTGAACGCTCGCCTCCAGCAACACGCGTGCCTGAGTGCGCAACCCCCGTTAGCCTCTCTCCAGAACGCTTCCCCTGTCCCTCTCTCTCCCGGTGTAACGAGTTGCCTACTTGCGAGACGCTCCGTGGTGATGCGTGACGTGCGTTGCGTCAGGTGATGGTGGCCTCGAGCCGACGGGCTCGACGTGCCTAGCTCGCATCACCGCCGTCTCCTCCCTTTGCCTGCCTGCTCCTTCCTTTACGTCATGACAATGCACGAGCGAGAGCCCGTCCGTCCGCAAGCAAGGTCGACTCGCTCCCACATGGCGTAGCGTGTCTCCTGAGCACGAGGGAGACGTATGGCTGCGCGCGATCTGAAATCTGCGTGGGAGCGTTGCGCGCGGCCCAGCCGACGCCGGCAGCATTCAGCCCTTCGACCTGCTACTTACCTCGCCCCCCCCCCCCCCCCCACCCACCCGCTCCCTCCCCCCTTCCTTCAGGACCCTTCAAGCTAGCAAGTCGGCCAAAGCGCTACTCGCTGCTCAAGTGCACTCCTGCAACCTCCCTCCCCCCCGGCATGATCTCGACGCGGACCATCTTCCACCTCCCGTTCAAGATAGAGCTCGCCCTGCCTTGAGCCCACCCCCCCGTTCAGCCTCTCCCTTCCCTCTTCACCACACCCAACACCACATCCACACTCACACACAGACACAACACAACATCTCGAGCTAGCTAGCAGCAGCCATGCCGCCCCCAAATCACCAACCGCCACAACCGCCGACCAAGATCCGGTCGCTCAAGCTCCAGTTTCGGCCGCCGGGGTCGCAGCCGCCGTCGCCCGCTGCGACGCCGCCGCCTGCCTCTCTGCCCGTGAACGCTGTGGCGTCGAGCTCGAAGCCGACCAAGGACAAGCAGCCCTTGAAGAAGAAGAACAAGAAGACGACGACGTCGACGACGACGTACAAGAAGCACCGGACGCCCAAGGCCGCGCCGGCGCCGACGCTCCTGACGGCAGGCACGTCGTCGCGGCCGCAGGTGCACCAGATCGTCCGCAAGCCGCCGGCCGTGTTCCCCGCCCAGCAGACGGCCGGGTTCGACGACGACGGCAATTCGACGCTGTCGGAGCTGAGCTCGGCGGAGGAGAGTGGTGCGGAGGTTGCTGCCGCAGGCGCAGGCGGCGGCGGGGCGGACGACGACGACTTGATGGAGGAGGAGGAGCCGCGGTGGGACGAGGAGTTCAACGGCGCTTGGGAGCGCCGGCGCGGGAGCTTCCCGAGCGATGACGACCGCGCGGGGCGGTCCGACGGCGAGCACGATGAGACAAGCTCGGCGTTCGACGACGATATGGACGACGACGACGACGACTCGGACGGCGGCGGTGGCGGCGGCGGCGGGCTCTCCGGCTCCGAGAACTCGGACGGCATTCGCGTGCTCACGTTCGACTCGCAGGGCGCGCGCGTGCTGCTCGGTGCCGCTGGGCTGCAGCACGCTGGCGGGTGGTCGGACGACTCGAGCGAGGGCGACGACGACGAGGAGGAACTGTGGTTCGAAGACTACGCCGAGATGACCGACATGGACATGGACGTCGACGGTGCCGACGACGGCGCCTCGCCGTTCGCGCCCGCGCCGTCAAACGCCCTCCTCCAGCCAGGGATGTACGACGAGTCGAACCTGCCGTCGGCCGACCCATCTGCGCACGCATCTCCGCACTCAACCCTCGACCAGCAGCACCCGCCGCCGCCGTTGTCAGCGCTCGACTTCCTCGACGCGGAGGCCGCGGCAGGGGCGGTGTACGAGGATTTCCAGGCGCAGGACCCGCTCCACATGCTCGAGGACATGGACGGCGAGCTCATCTTCTCCGCCCTTGCCGACGCGCTCGGTAACCTCGGCGCGGCGGACCAGGGCGCCGGCAACGTGTTCCAGTGGGCGACCGAGAGCGAGGGCGACAGCGACGGCAGCAAGGACGCCGCGCGCATGGACGACCTCTGGTGCGTCC
The DNA here is from genome assembly GCA_014825675.1 of Cystofilobasidium ferigula. Classification (NCBI taxonomy): domain Eukaryota; kingdom Fungi; phylum Basidiomycota; class Tremellomycetes; order Cystofilobasidiales; family Cystofilobasidiaceae; genus Cystofilobasidium; species Cystofilobasidium ferigula. The sequence continues at coordinate 24,308 of MVAM01000177.1, forward strand.
CCCTCCCTGCTTTCGTCCGTGTGCGTGCTTTGAGTACACCGTTGACCTCTTCCACCTCTTGCATTACTCGCACAGGGACGAGTCCACGGACGAGGATCACTACTTTGGCGACGAGGAGGGCGACACGACCGACTCGCTGCCGGAGGACGAGGTGGACGAGGCGATCAAGCGGTCGCTGCTCGAGGAGGACGGCGCACCGACGCCGCCGTCCGTCGCCCTGTCCGCCTCGCTCGTCCGCCAGATCGCCAACGGCTCCGACGCGCGCTCGACGCCGGCGCTCGTCTCGCCTGCGCTTGTGTCCGCCGTCCCTGTCCCACTCCCGCCGTCAGCTGCACCGTCGCCGATGGAGATCATCGACCCGAGCCCCCCGCCGATACCGCAGCTGTCCAACGTGCTGTCGACCGCGCCAGTTGCCGCTGCCGTGCCGTCGGGATCACGCTCGCCTTCCATCGTCTCAGAAGCCGCGACCGTCTCGTCCGCCGGCCACCCGTCGCGTCCGCGCCCAGGCTCGGACCCGCTCGCGTCAGTGCGCAAGACGCCGTCTGCCAAGCCTGCGATGGGGTGCTTCATCCCGGCCCCGACGCCTGCGCACTTCAAGAGCGTCATCATCGACGGCGCGGAGGACCGCAACGGCGCGGCGCCGCCGACGCCGTTCGCCCGGCGCAAGGCGGCGGAGAAGAGCAGCTCGCGTAGCAGAGACCGCAGTCTCAGCCTCAAGACCGGCAGCACAGGCCGCAAGCACGATCGCTTCAACAAGGTGCGCTCGTTCGCTCTCCGCCGCACTACGCTAGACTTACCCTCGTGCTTCCTGCTGCCGTCTAGGTCAAGTACCCCTTCGTGCCGAAGACGAAGCGCACGCGGTACGGCTCGTCGCCCTCGTCGCGGCACGCCTCGCCGCGTCCGCCGCTCCCCCTGCGCGAAGACACGCCGTCGTCGCCCGACGTCGAGCCCGTCTCGCTCGAGGACGTGCTTGATCCTTCCCTGTTTCACCACGGCTTTCCGTCGTCGACGTCTGATCCGTCGTTACACGCGACGTCCCTCGGTGGCGGCAGCGGCGCCGGCGGCGGCGGAGGGAGGGGGTCGACCGACCGCGAGCGCCACCTCGCAGATCACTCGTCCCGCAACCTCCAGCGCTGGGACCGCGTCTCGATCGGCACGTTCCGCGGCCGGCTGGGCGGCGGGGGTGCGCCCTCGCGCGGGGCGTTCAGCTCGAGCGGCGCGCAGGCGGCGGCGGCGGCGCGCCCTCCGCTCGTCCACTCCGGCAGCAGCGGAGGGAACGGAAGCGGCAGCGGCAGCGGCCGACCGTCGAGGCAGGCGTACGATCACTCGCCTTCGAAGACGAGCAGCATCTTTCGCACGGAAAGCGCCGGCGAGCTCGACGTGCCGCCAGTTGCCGCGCAGGCGCGGACGACGCTCATCAGCCCCGTCATCCAGCCGAAAGGCGCCGACGGGCAGCCGCTCCCCAGCAAAGGGAAGGACCGCGAGCTCGAGGGCTTCGTGCTCTAGTTACACCGCACCCATCTGTCCTCTACACAACCAACTCCCAGACTTAACGCGCTTCTTGTTCTCGTCTCTCTCTCTCTCCTGCATCTGTCACGTCCTCTCCATCTTCCGACTCATCAACGACCTCTGAAAGAACACTATATCAAGACCCCGTTTGTGCCATCATCCGCCCCGTGAGCGCTTGCGGTCCTCGACATGATGATGGGGTGCGCACTTGCGCTTCAGCTGCAGGCTTCTCTGCTCATGGCCAGCCATCTCATCCTCTGCCGCGTCGGAGGACGCAAACCCAGTTATCTTTCTCCCAGAACAGCTGGTCCAGCTTCACCCAGTCCCTGCTCTGCTGTTCCTCGCGCTCTCCTGCCTCGCGCTCTGCGCGTGCGTCCGGGTCCTCGTCCGCGGGTGCAGGCGCCGCGAAGGGGATGAAGTGCAGGCCCTCAGCCTCCGCTGCGGACTGGACGAGGGCGGAGAGCTCGCCCCGCTTGAAAAGGTGGTAGTAGCGTTGATAGACCTTCGGTGGGCTGGCGGGCGGGGCCGGCGGCGGTGGAGCGTCGGCGGCGACGTCGCTCGTCGTTGCCGACGAGGGCGTGGGCAAAGCAGCCAGCGTCGCGCCCACAGCGTCCACATCGTCCGATTCAGCATCGCGCGTAAGGTGCTTCTTGCCCTTCTGGGGCTTGCGGACCTTGGTCGGTTTGACACCACGCAAGGCGTCCGCCGTCGTCTTCGGCGCTTCCTTCGACAGCACCCAGGGGACGAACACGTCCTGCTCGCCCTCCACCTCCACCTCGCCCTCGTCGGCGGCCTCGTCCGCCCCGCGCCGCTGCTCGCCAGGCGCGTGCCGGCGCGAGGACGACGATTGCTCGAGCGCCCAGACGTAGATCATGCCCTGGCCGTGGGTCGGCGCGAGCGCGCGCAGGAACGTCCGCACCGTCTGCAGGCGGCGGGCGGGGAGCGAGATGTGGTGCAGCGTGGCGATGGAGATGGCGAAGTCCTGGTTTGGCGACCGGCGAGGACACAATATTCAGCTGGCGGTGGGAGAGAGCAAGTGGGAAGCCGGCGCACCATGGACCCTGCTCGGACACCACCAAGGTCGAGCACGTCCCCAACACACACCTCCCGCTCGCCGGGCTGTCCAGGCTCATACCCGCACCGCTTGGCGAGCTCGAGCAGCTTGTCGCTCCGGTCCAAGCCGACCATGTAGCACCCCTTCTCGCGCGCGGCCTCGCCATCCCAAGCCGGCAGGTACTTGCCGTTGCCGCACCCTGCGTCAAGGCCGAGCGACCCTGGCGGAATCGAGTGCAGGAAGCGCGTGATGGACGGCCACTGCTTGTAGCGGGTCGCCGAGAAGTGGGTCGCGATGAGCTGCGAGGCGGGCGAGCGCCAGGAGCAAGGAAAGTCAGCTCGTGGGCCTGGAGAGTCGAGCGGCATTGCGGTCGACGGACGTTGTAGACCTCGTGGACGTTGGCCTGCTCGTAGGCGGATGCGGCCGTGTCCGAGGGCGAAGGAGCGACCGTCAACGGGGGGGCCATCGGGCGAGGCAGGCCAGGGGCAAGAAGAGGCAGGGTGAAGGTTGGGCTGGGCTGAACGACCGTCGACGCCAGCAGCACCTGATGCACCCCGTCGCACGCCTCGCACGAAGGTGACGACTGCCCTTGGGAGGATGACCGGACGCAGCAGAACGCCATGCCCGTAGCCATCGATATGCCCAGGGAGGGACCGTTGCGGGCGTCGACGGAGCCAACAACGGTCGAGGGCTGCTGCGCCTGGCCGCCTGGAGCAGCCCGCCCGGGACAGGAGCTCGAGCCCATCTCCTCCCGACCATACGTATCCTGCCCTGATCCCCGCTCAGCAACGCACCCGAGTCCACGGTCTGTCCCTTGTCGCCGTTATTTCTACGTCTCTCGTCCAAGTCCGCAGCTGACAAGCGTCTCTGCCTATCCCTCGCTCGTTCTCTTTCGCGGCCCGCTCTGTTGCTGCGGCTGCCTCGCCTGTCCGTCCGTCGCCTGCTCTGGCCCCTGACCAGCGTCCCCCTAGCCTCCAGTGAGTACCAAACCTCCCCTTCGGATAGACCCCGTACTCCTGCTGACTCCTTTCAGTAAAGCAACAGCCATGGCGACCTACCCTCCTGAGCCGACGCCGCTCCTGACGTTCCCCCAGGCGACCCTCACGCACCATGTCGGCCAGTCCGTCTTCCCGCTCTCGTCCGGCCCGTGCTCGCTCGTTCAGCTCGAGAGCGGCCAGCTCGCGCTCAACATCAACAGCACGACCGTCCTGCTTGGCAAGCAGAACCGCGTGCGCAAGACCGACATGAACGAGGTGCGTCTCCGGCTGAGCCCCCTTCTCTCCCTGCTCATGCTTGGGCGGTTGCATCTTAGGCGGTGCTCTCACATCTTCCGCACCGTTGCTGATGCTCAAGTGCGGTCTGGAAGCAACATGCCGCGTACTCGTTCAACCACACGCCCGTGCCCACCGCGCCGGCTGCGGCCAGCAGCTCGACCAGCGGCGACCTGCCGACGACGGCTGTTCAGGGCGGCGGCTTCCTGAAGCTCACTCTCCCCCCGAGCAGGAACACTGAGGAGGTGCGTCTAGCCGATGACCTTCCTCGAGCTGCGGTGATCGCTGACCTCGCTCTCTCACTTTCTTGTTCGACCCGCAGTACGACAACACTGCGCTCCTCGCGCGCCAGTTCGAGGGCGAGCTCCAGACGCACGGCCTGCTCGACACGCGCTCGGAGGCCGAGATCGAGGAGGACGCGCAGGAGTCGCTCGGCGCGGTCCTGTCCGGCTTCTACCGGTCGTCCGTCACCGGCCTGGCCGAGACGGGCCGGTTGGTGTACTCTGGCGCGCGCGAGCTCGCGGAGGACGTCAGCAGGGAGAAGGAGACGAAGGGCTGGTGGGGCGCCATCAAGGAGCGCGCAGGGAGCATCGGGGGGACGCCGTTGAGCTCTCTCAGGGGCGAGGATGGCAAGGGAAAGAGCAAGGGGGAGACGTCGCTCGCCGGCGGCGCGTGCGTCTTCTTCGCTCTTTTGCGTCCGTTGCCAAAGCTGACCGGTCCCCTTGCCTACTCCGCAGATCCAAGGACGGCGTGCTTACTGCGGCTGCACTCCAGTCCGCCGGCCAGCCGAAGCACGCGACGGTCGAGGAGGCCGTCTGATCGGCGTTGCAGCCCAAGCTCTCTTCTGATCCTCCACGACCGGCCGCTACACACGCCGACTTTATCTTATACTCTATACGCTGACCGCTCTCGTGCTCAGCTTCTCTTGCTTGCTTCTCTGTTTTGAATGGGATGTGCTGTGTTCGAAGCGACTCCGAGTCGCGCGCGGACTGAGCGAAGGCAAGAGCGAGAGCATCAAAGAGCATACAACAATCTCAAGACAGGGCATCGAGCGGCCGCCCTCGCTGCCTCGCTCCTACGCGTCGTAGAAGACGAGCGTCCGCACCTCGATGCTCTGGCGCTTGTCGGCGCCGGGCTCGGCGTCCTCGTTGGCGAACGCGGTATGCGGGACGACGGCGGACGGCTTGGCCGAGTCGTAGCACTGCGGCGCGCGCGCGCGCGGGCGTCAGGAGGAAAGTCTGCGGGGACAGGGACGGAGAGAGTAAGGACGCACTTTCAGGAGGGTAACTTCGTCAGGCGTCTGGTGCGCGAGGTAGTACCACCGGTGCCTGCGCATAGAGGGAAAGTTGTCAGCGGCGTTGCACGTCGCGCCGATCAAATCAGAAGGCCCCACTTAGGCGAGAACAGGACGCGGTACGTCTCGCCGCTGGCGTACTCGTTCGAGATCAGGTCCGTCGCGACCTTGCGGCGACCTCAGCGAGTTAGAACGCCATCAGTGAGGAGTGCACCTTTCAAAGATCCTCGCACCTTGTCGCCCTCGTCGATGCCGGCGATGTCGGCGACCGCCAGCGGGAAGTCTTCGACGGTCCGGACGCCAAAAGGTCGCCAGACGTTGATGATCTGCGAGCGCTGTTTGAGAAGCAGCTCGGCCTCGTCCGGCGGGAGGTGGCGACGGACGCGCGCTTCGCCCGCGCGGGGTGCTGCCGTGCAGAACGAATGAGCGTCAGCCGGTTCAGAAAGTCAGGGGGGGGGAAGGAGAGCACAACGGACTCTGGTCGATGTGTACGGCCGAGACGGGCCTACGGTGCGCGGCGTCCTCGATCTCGCACTCGACCTTCGGCGTGCGGCGGATGGTGTGGTCGAAGACTGCGCGCTGAGCCGGCAAGATCAACACCACTGCAAAGGCAGCGCACTGGAAGAAAGGACGCGCTGACGACCCTGCTCGCGCCCGTAACCTCCTTGAGCAGCCGCTCGACCTCGGGGTAGTACGCCTCGCGGATCCGGCGGTCGTCCTCGAACGCCTCTTCCGCCGACGGCCTGCCGAACACGAACTGCACACCGTTGCGCTCGAGCGTCGGCAGCGCAGCGCGGTCGAGTGCGCGGACGTCGGCGAGGCGCACGCGGTGCGGGTCGAGCACGAGGTTCGTCGAAGGCGTCCCGGCGGGAGGGGTCGCGATCCACTGGAAGGGCTTGACGGCCGCGGTGGGAGGGGCGATGTAGTTGAGCACGGCCTCGGTCGTCATGTCAAGAGCTGCTGAGCGCTGGTTGCCAAGGCAAGGGTAGAGGAGGAGGTGAGCTGGTGGTCAGCGAGGAAGCAGCGGCTGACCGTCAGCGCGCTGCTCGGTCAGCCTGGAAAGGGGCTGCTGCGCGCGTCCCCTTCCCCCGGCGTACTGCAGGTGGCCGCGTGCAATCAGCGCTTCGGGTAGGAGTCCGAGGTCATAGGATAGCGTGGGGCAGGTAGATCGGTACAAATGGAAGGGGAGGTGAGGGGGTAAGTTGATAGCGAAGTGAAGGTGAGTAAAAGCAGGATGAAGGGTATCAAGAGGGCGGAGTTCGAGGAAGACCTGGACAGGAGCGGCCGTTAGTCCACGAGAAGGCCTAGCGTGCGGCCGACAGTCCACGAGAAGGCCTAGCGTAAAGTCCTGCTCTGGAGATGAGCGAAGGGAGGGGCAGAATTGGGGAAGGGATAGAAGGGTGATGATTCGCGTCCCTCAGGGTGCCGATGGCGGCCCGAGGGCCTTCTCCCTCCGCTCGGACGACGACGACTGCTTTGGCTCGAACTCCTTGACAGCGGCCCTGACCGTCTTGCCGGCGGTCCCTTCGGTATCCTGTGCCCCGGAGGCCGCTGCGTGTCCGCGCGACCACAGGGTGGGCTTTTTACCGTGCTCGGACGGCCTGTCGTGCGCGTTGTTGTTGCTGCCGCTCGCGGACGACGGCTTACCCGAGCGCGAGGAGGACGAGGTGAACATGCCGTGCCCTGGGCGGCGGAAGGTCCGGACGGTCGACGCTGATTGGGGAGAAGAGTCCTCGCCCCCTGCACCGGCGCCGGCGGATGCAGCCTCCCCGCCGGCTGGCGCGCCAGCGGCAGCGGCGGACGACGACGCCTTGCTCGACTTGCTCTTGTCCGAGCGGAAGGAAAACATGTGCTTCTTGGCAGCGACGATGCCCGCGGGCGGGAGGACGTCTTCCACCGGCTGGTCGGCAGGCGACGGCGGGCCGCCCGAAGGCGCCAACGTCGACAGGCTCGACGCGACGGAACGCGTGCGCTCCTTGTCCAACGACGACGACGACGACGAGCCGAACGCCGCCGAGGCAAGGTCGATGATGGACCGCTTGCGCGTGCGCAGCGTGCAAGGCTGCTCAAGCAGCGCTGCCCCGGCCGCCGCAGATGCGCTGCTCGCCCCGTCGCTCGCGTCCGACCGCTCACCCTCGACCGGCGGGAGCGCCGTCGGCTTCCTGCGCTTGGGCGACCCGGCGGGGGACAGCGGGAGCGCGATGAGCTCGGGCGAGACGGGCTGCGGGCCCCACCCGTCGTCCGCCGGCCGGGGCGAGGACTCGGTGAGCGAGAAGTCGGGCAAGGGCGACGGGAACGTCCGCGGCATGTCGAGCTCGGGCGCGCCACCGGTCGAGAGCTCTCTCGCCTGCCCGCGGGCGGGCGTCGAAAGCGCTGGACCAGATGATAGGGGCGGCAGAGGGGCAGGAGCGGGCGAGTGCTCCTTTTGGGGAGGCGTGTCAAAGAGGTCGGCGCTGTGCTCGATGAGCAGGCGGAGGAAGGGCGGGGAGAGGCAGATGGAGGGGCAAAGGACGAGCAACAGGTTGGGAATGCCCATCTTGTTCTCTTTCGAGTGCCGGTCCTGCGGGTCATCACGCCTGTCAGCGAGGCGGCGGAGCAGAGCTGCAAGTCGAGACGCACCGTGTGCTGCAGCAGCCCAACAACAACCTTCAGCAGCGCCCAGCACGCGACAGGCAGCATACTCAGCAGCTCCTTGATGTCGCGCTTGAGCTGCGCCGTCCTTTCCCCGGCAGACGCCGTCTTCTCCTGCACCGTCTTGAGGTAGGGCAGCGCTGCGAACTCGCCCCCGCGGGCCGAGGAGCCCGTGAAGCGCTCCATGACGGCGTCGAACGACGGCTGGAGCGCGGGGGTCAGGATCGACGACGGAGGGACTGTCGAAGAGGTCGAGCGGTCAGCGCGCGCGGGCGAAGGGCGGGATGGAGCAGGTCGACGACGCACGCTCGCGCAGGTACGCCTTGAACACACTCGCGACGGCATGCGGGTCGAGCTCGCCCGCATCCGAGAGCTTGAGGTCGATGTCCGCCCCGGTGTCGAGCTGTGCGCGCAGCTTGTTGACTGCAGCGGCGAACCGAGCTGCGGTCAGCATTCTCTTCCCGCCGGGACAGGGACTCGAGCTGGACGTACTGTGCGTGCTGCGGCCACTGATGCGGAAGATGCCCTCCTCGCGAGGCGCCCAGATCTCGACTGCAGCGTTGCGGAGCGCCCGTCAGTCAACGCGCAAGGAGGGGATCGGAAGCCAGCTGGAAGCAAGGGCACGCACGGTACTCGACGCAGCGGACGACGAGCGCCGGCAGCGCCTCCCTGCTCACGCGGTCGATGCTGCTCCCGTCGATGCACGCCTCGTCCACGCTCCCGCTGCGCTTCTTCGCGACGCCCTCGCGGACGCCCCACTGCCTTGCGACCTGGACGACGTCTCTGCCGAACACGCGGCCGTCGCAGCCGGCCGCGACGGTGGCCGACGGGTTGAACATGATGGGCGTGGGCGCATCGCCGTCGATGCGATCGAGCAGGACCGCAGGCGGGCCGTTGGACGAGGAGCCGGCCCCGGGAGCGGCGGACGACGCCTTGCCCTTCCAGGCCGTGTTGAACATCTTGACGCCGGAGGACGGGGCGGACAGGATCGCGTGCTGAAACCCGCGCTGCTTGGTCGTCGTCGTCGTCGTCGTCGGCGGCGGCGGCGGCGGCGGCTGACCGGACCTGGGCGCAGCCTGCGAAGGCGCGTACGCAGAGTACGACAAGGGGTTGTACGCAGCCGACCCTGCGCCGGCGCCGGCGCCCGACGCGAGGTTGGCGAGGCTCGAGGACGACGCGGCGAGCTGCTGCGAGCCCTCCTGGTAGAGGTGCGTCGCCGCGCCGCCGACCATGCCGCCGAACGCGGCGAGGCGGCCCTTGAGCCCGTTGGACGTCGCGAAACCCCGGCTGCTGCCGCTCGTGCCCGCCCAGGCCGGCGCGGGCGGCGGGGCGCTCTTGTGCGACGAGGCGGGAGCGAACTCGGCTTCAGCGGCTTGCTCCTGGACGCCGGCGCCAGGCCGGGGCGGCAAGAGCGGGGCGGTCTGGAGCGGCGGCGTCCGTCCAGCCTCACCGAAGCTCTTGGGCGGAGGCGCCATCCTGCGCTTCTCACCCGCGCCGCCCGTCAGGGCCGACAAGGACACCTCGAGCGACTTGGGCGTGTGCGTCTCGCGCTTCCCCGGCGCGGCGCCCTTCGGCGAGTCCGGCACCTGGGCGCTGAGGTTGGGCGACGAGAAGCTCGGCGACGCCTGGAGCCAGCGCGGCTTGAACGGCCTCGCCGGCGTCGGCGCGCCAGCAGCCTGCGCCGGCTCGTCGCCGCGCGTCGGCAGCGGCTGGGTCGACATCGCCCGCCGGTGCCCTGCGTGCGCGCCTGCGGTCTCCCCGCTCGACCGGCGCGTCGTGCCCCGCTCCGGGGGCGGCGGGTCGATCGACCGGCGGTGCTTCTCCCTCCTGCTGCTGCTGCTGCTTGCTGCAGCGGCGGCGACGGCGGCGGCGGAAGAGAGCTGGGTGTGCGGCCGGCCAGAAGGCGACGGAGGGACAGCCGCGGCCCACGCGTCGATGCTCGCGCACAGGGCCGGGCTCGCGCTCCGTTCGCCGAGCCCGAGCGCAGGTGGAGGCAGCGCCGGCAACCTCCGCTGACCCGCACCGGGGCCGGCAGCGGCGAGGCGAAACGAGGGCTTCCCCGCTGCTGCTGCTGCTGCTGTTGCTGTTGCGTGTGACGAAGGGGCGGGCGAGCCCTCGCGGGCGAGGGTGGACGCCTCGATGTGCGCGGGCCTGCCGGCGCCTGCGCTGACCGAGGTCGCGCGGCTCGTCCGCCCGTGCGCGCTCACGCCCGACACGACGGCCGTCGATGATGCGGCCGCCGGCGGCGCCTCGACGAACTGCGACAGCCTGTCGGCGCTCGACCGGCTCGACCGGTGCGCAGCCGGGTTCGCCGCTTTGACCGTCTCGGCGAGGCTGAGCCGGTTCGCGCTGGCGGCCAGGTCCTTCGCCGCGGCGGCGGCGTCGGTCTCGAGGAACTCCCAGCCGTGGCGGAGGTGCACGCCCGCGCGCCACTCGCCAGCCTCGCCCGGGTCGGAAGCGACGAGCGGGTCGTCCTCCCAGCCGTCGTGCCCGTCGGCTGCGCGGTGGTGGTGGGCGTGCGTGCGGGCCGGGTGCGAGGCCCCGGTCAGGCTCGAGGACGAGGCGGCCGTCTGGAGCGACGACGACGAGGACGACATGTAGCCTGACGCCTGGGACGAGAGGGACATGGCTGTGAGGGAGGAAGGGCGGGAGCGGGCGAGGGGAGGGGAGGGGAGAGAGAGAGGCGGGGAGATGGAAGGAAGGGTTTCAAAGGGGGGTGGTTGTTGTTGTTGTTGATCTCCTTCGGAAGCCGAGGGTGGGTGGGGACTGCGGGCGAAGGGGCAGCAGGCGCGGCTGTTCGCCCTTGCGAGGTGCGGAAGCGTTCGAGGGAGTCCGAAGCGGGGTCGAGCCGGAAGGAGAAGCGTCGTCGCTGACCGCTAGCCGGGCTTGGGGGGAAAGGAAAGGAGGGACGAAGAGGGCGTCCGTTCGAGCAACACCTAGTTTCGGCCAGCGGGCGGCGAAGCGCGAGGGTCGCGTCGCCGGGCCCGTTTTCTGTGCTTTGCCTTGCCTGGGCTCGCTGTCGGGGGGCCTGCGCGTCAACGCGAGGGCGTCAGGGGCTGTGGCGAGCACGCGCGGAAGGGGGCAGACGAGCAGGCCGGGGGTTGAGGGGGGGAGATGCTTCGCGCGCGCCCCGAGGCGCAGAGGGGGGGGGGGGGGGGGGGGGGGGGGGGGGCCAGGGGGGGGGGGGGGGGGGGGGCCGGTCGTCGCCGTCGGAGGTTAGTCGTGAACATGGAGGTGGACAGGGGCGTTCGTACTGATCGCTCTCAGGTGGACAAGGGCGTTCGTACTGATCTCTC
>MVAM01000178.1:0-35160 GCA_014825675.1 Cystofilobasidium ferigula
TTTACGGGGGTGTGTGTGTGCGGCGCGGGGGGGGTGTGGGCGGCCCACCCACCTCAAGCCCCCCCCCCCCCCCCCCCCCCTCCCCCCCCCCCCCCCCCCCCCCCCCCAACCCCCGCCCCCCCCCCCCCCCCCCCCAAACGATCGATGGCCGCCCCCCCGCCGCACGCCGCCGGCGCGCCCCTCGGCGTCCGGTACGGCCTCTACCCGTTCCTCGCCGAGAACGACGACGAGATCTCGTTCGCCCCCGGCGAGCGCATCGTCATCCTCGAGCAGGACGACCAGTACGGCGACGGCTGGTGGCAGGTGCGTTTCGCTCCCCCCGCCTCGCTCGCTGCCGCTTCGCCCAGGCCGGCTTTTGGAGAGGTCGGGGGAGGCTTGGGAGGGGTGTGAGTGTGCGGGGTTGAGGTACCTGCCAGAACGCGAGATGGAGGGCGCCCCCGCTTCACCATCAGCTCCTTCCAGGCCTACGCTTGCCCGTCCATTCGCTACTCCAGCGCCGTGCCCACTGCTGACCTGATCCCTCTGCGTGCTCGTGAACCGGACGACCAAAAGGGCCGCAACGAGGCGGGCCAGGAGGGCCTGTTCCCAGCGCTCGACTACACCTCGCCCGACCCGCCTGCGTCCGCCGGCCCGTCGCAGACGACGACGACAACGACGGTCGAGGACCGCCGGGCGTCCCAGCTCTCCCTGCGCGGGCCGAACGGGCTCGCCAACGGCGCCGCGGGCGACCGGCCGCCCTCCCCTCGCGCGGCCTCGCCGGTGGCCGGCGGCGCGCGCGCACGCTCGCCCTCCCGCTCGCCGCCTGCGTCCCCGAAGCAGCTCGCCAACAGCGCCGGCGCACGCACGGAGGACGGCCAGCCGTCGCCCCAGATGAACGCGACGCTGACGGACGTCCAGGCGGCGATCGACCAGCTCGCCATCGCCGACCCCGCCGCTGACGCTGCGGCTGCGTCGGACCCGCTCGCCGCAGCAGCCGGCACGGACGGCGACCCGGCGGGCACGAGGTCGCTCCTCTTCCCCGGCGCGGAGGCCGCCCCGAGCGTGCGCTCGTTCGTCTCGGACGACTCGCGCGACGGCGGCCCGTCCGGGAACGGCTTTGGCGGCAGCAGCGGCGGCGGCGGCGGCGGCGGCGGCGGCGGCGGCGTGGGCGGCAAGGGCGACGAGGACCACTCGCACGCCGGCTGGAGCGCAAAGACGCGCCGCCGGCTCGCGGAGAAGGCGCTCGCCGAGAACGAGCGCCAGCGCTCGCGCGAGGCGGCGGCGGCGCTGACCGCGCGCAACGCGGACGAGGGCGCCTCCAGGGGGTGGGAGGCGGCGCCCAGCGCGGCGACGGATGGGCTCGAGTTCTCGGACGAGAGCGACGACGACGAGAGCCAGCAGGGTGCGACGCCGAGGCTGAATGGGAAGGACGGGCCGTTGAGCCCGCCGCTGGAGCACGGGACGCTCGCGACGGCCGCGCCCGTGGCGCCGGAGAGCAAGACGACGGCCGACCTCGCGCCGCCCGTCGACCTCGACGCTCAGCTCCATCGAGACGTCGCGCAGACGGAGGCTTCCGCCAAGGACGTCCCTGTTTCCAGCATCGGCCTGACCAAGGTCCTCTCCGAGTCGCCGCCCTCCGTCACGCCCACCCAGGCGCCCGCCACGCCCTCCGAGACGCCGCTCCCGCCTGACGCACCTGCGGCTGCGACGCCGGCTGAGCGCGCCGAGCAGGCGTTCCACAAGGCATCGACGGCGCCGTCGGCGCTCGCGCAGGAGCCGTCGCCGTTCCAGACCATCGTGCCCGACCAGGTCGATGCGCCTGCGCCTGTGGCCGCCGAAGCGGCCGAGCAGCAGCCCCGCACGGCGTCGTTCGTCGTCGCGCGCAAGCCGAGCGGCGACCTGCGCAAGGTCGCGTCCCCGCCGCCGCGGTCCGCCGCGACGCTGCCGACGAGTCCGCGCTCGACGCTCGAGCCGCTGCCGGACGCAGGCTCGGCGGCGGCGGCGGCGGCGGCGGCCCCGCAGAACGAGCGCATGGCGTCCCTGCCGGCGTCCGTCGCCTCCGCCAGCGGCGGTGACCGCGGATCGGTCGGTTCCGCGTCGGGCTACATGTCCCCCGGCGGCCTGCGCCGCCCGGGCTCGTCCGCCGGTGCAGGGCTGGGCACGGCCGGCGTCGCAGGCGAGCCGATCGAGTGGGGCGTCGCGGACGTCGTCGAGTGGGCCAAGCGGCGCGGGTTCGACGAGTCGGTCTGGGGCAAGTTTGAAGGTGCGCCCCCTTCTGCGTTGGTTCTTGCGGCTTATCCTGAAGCTGATCTCGCAACGGCTCCGCCTTGGGCAGAGCACGAAATCACGGGCGACGTCTTGCTCGAGATGGACATCAACCTGCTCAAGGAGATCGAGATCACCGCCTTTGGCAAGCGCATGAAGCTCGCCGCGGCCATCTCGGAGCTCCGGCACCGGCACGACGGCCTCGGTTCGCATGCCACGCCGTCCATCCGGTCGGGGCACAGCCCGACGTTGGCGAGCTTCACGCCCCATGCCAGCGGAGGCCCGTCGCCCGGCTTTGTCTTCGGCCAGCAGCAAGCGCGCGCGGGGGCCGACAGCTTCGCCGGCAGCGGCGGCCTGCCGTCGTCCGCTTCGCAGTATGCGAGCAACTGGGGCCAGGAGCAGCAGGCCGTCCTCAACAGCGCGCCTGCGACGGCTGCGCCTGTCGTCGGGCTTGGGTTTGCTACCGAGGACAAGGTTGGTCCCCCTTCCTTTCTGTCGACCCAAGGGACGCGCGAGCTGAACGAATGGCGCCTCCTTGCCCGCCCAGCAGAGCCGCCAGTCGTCCCTGTCTGCGCCGCCCAGCCCGCTCAGCACGACGACCAGCGCCCCTGCGCCCATCGCCGCGGCCTACACGCCGTCGCACGGGCGCACGCCGAGCAACGTCGAGTCGCTCCATGGCACGCGGATCGACGAGGAGCCTGCAAACTACGGGGACGCACCTGTACGTCCATGCCCTCGAGGGTTTGCATGCGTCGGCAGAGAAGAGGGCTGATGATGGGCTGTCGTTCCAGCAGCCCGCCAGCCGGGCGTCGCCGACGCTCGGACCGAACGCCTCGCCGCTGCTGAAGAGCCCCGCGACGATCTCGCGCACGGACGTCGGCTCGGTCGACTCGCGTGCGAGCGCAAGTATCCCCCCGAGCCCCGCCGCGCCGGGCTCGACGTTCGCCCGCCGCGCCGGCTCCATCAGCCACAAGAAGTCGAAGGCGAGCGTCGACGAGGGGCGGGGGGACCGGTCGGGGTCGGTGTTCGGGAGCTTGATGGGCGGCACCATGGGACGGAAGCCGGCGCCGCGCGTGTCTGGGTGCGTCGTCGCTCTTTGCTGGACTCGGCAGCAATGCAAGCTGACCTCCTGTTCCCTGGCCTCGGGCCCAGCGGAAGCGCCAGCAACGCCTCGCCCGACCTGTCGAGCAAGTCGCCGCGCCTGGGCTCGGCGGGCTTCCGCCGGCCGTCCAAGCCGGCAGGGGACGACAAGGGCACGCTCAAGAAGCGCATGTCGGTCGTCGAGCCCGAGAACTCGCCCAGGTTCCCCCAGGGCGAGGGCGGGGTGAACCCCGGGGCGGCGCGCGCGCTCGACCGGATCCCGAAGCCCGAGTTTGCCGGCTACCTCCGCAAGAGGGGCGAGCGGTACAACTCGTGGAAAATGCGTTACTGCGTCCTCTCTGGCCCGCACTTCTATTACCTCAAGTCGGAGAACGTTTGTCCACCTCCATCCCGTGCTGGGCTGGCGGCTGCACGCTTCGTGCTGACGACGCCATCCTGTCTGCTCGCCTTAGGATGCAAAGTTCAAGGGCTACATCAACCTGCAGGGCTACAAGGTGATCGCGGACGAGAACGCCCACCCGGGCTCGTACGGCTTCCGCATCATCCACGACCGCGAGCCGGCCCACTTTTTCAGCCTGCAGGAGCAGCACCTCGTGCGAGACTGGATGAAGGCGCTCATGAAGGCGACCATCAGCCGCGACTACAGCGGTGCGCCTCGACTGGCCTCTCTGCCGCTAAAGCTGCAGCGGGGACTGACTCGTTACGCTCACTTCTACCTTGCAGCGCCCGTCATCTCGTCGTGCAACATCCCGACCATGTCACTCAAGGAGGCTCAGTCGATGAGCCCTGCGCCGAGGCCGCCGTCGCCGACGCAGCGCCTCGCGACGCAGATGGCGAGCCGGCGCGACAACCCGAACCAGCTGACGGCGCGCGACGCCAGCATTTTGGTGCGTCCCGACGAGCTCGTCGTCGGTGCAGCTGTAAAGCGCGACTGACGTCAGGTCTCTGGAATGACACAGATGGGCTTGCAGAACGGCGGTGCGGGCGACGGCCAGCGCAAGCCCAGCGTGCCCGACGCGCTCGGCACGCCCGTCTCCGCCCCGCCCCGGCCCTCGCGTGACATCAGCCGCACTTCCATCAGCCGCGCAAGCGACACGACCGAGACGCGGCCGTTGAGCGGCGGCCGCCCTTCAAGTGGCACTGGCCTGCGCGCCGTCGACGGCGGACGACCCGTCTCTGGCGCGGCGGCGGGGCGCCCGCCCAGCAACGGCCGGCCTGTCAGCGGCTCTAGTGTGCCTGGCTCGACGCCGCAGCTGCAGTTCATCAACGCCAACCTCCCGCCCGACTTCCCGCCTGTCACGTCGAACCCGGAGTCTTTCCGCTCCGGTCTGGCGCTGTGCGTGCCGCCGCTATACCCCCGTTTGCGCATCGGACACTGACTCGTCCTTCCTTCGCTTACTGCAGCGTCCGCGCCGTCGAGCATATCACCGGCATTTCCTCCGACATCTCGATCAAGGACTTCGTCGTCAAGACGCGGCAGGAGCACGAGGACCTGCTGTACCGCGCGTTCGACTACTTCATCGACGCCGGCGTGCAGATGGACGGCCTCCATGGTGCGTCTCCCCTTTTTTTTGACTTCTGCTCATCTTCAGCGCTGACGTCCTTTCCCTCTGCTGTCGCAGTGGACGACGTCGTCGTCGGCAACGCCGCCGGCATCGACAAGATCATCGACCGCATCGCCGAGCTCAAGAAGTAGACGCCTACCCCCCCCCCCCCTCCTCCTTCCTGGCGGTCGATAAACGCGCTGTCGCTCGTCCCCGTCTTGCACCTTATCATATCTAGCTAATCCATCTCTGATGTCGTTCGTATCCTCTTCCGAAGCACACATGCCGAGCACGCCCAGCCGTTTGCAAGCAGGAAATGTAGCGCGGGCGTTCTTCTAAAGGGTCATGGTTGAGCAGCGCCGCGCCCGGCAGACTCGTCGGTCGCGAGAAGCGACAGGAACGGGTGGTAACAGTTTCGAGGTCCCGCGGCAAGCGTTGGGGTATCAAGGGCGCGGCTCAGTACCTGGCGGGAGGAGGGGGCGGGAGATCAAGGTGGAAAGGGCGTTTATGACCTGGGTTTCAGCGTCGGAAGCAAGACGGAGGAGAGGAGAGTCAGGAAGGAGAACCGCAGGACGCGAGCGAGGGCGGAACAAGGAGCTGAAGAGGAAAAGGACGCACATCTTGTACTCGACGCGAGCGGCCTGGACCTCCTCGATGTCGCCGTTGACGCCATCGGTCGAGTAGTCGAGGACGATGTCGAGGTCGCGGGGGTTCGACTTGTTGGGGCGGACGTCGACGCTGCCCTTGATGAGCTGGCCCTGACTGACGGTGAGCGTCTCGGGCGTGTAGAAGACGGTCTGCTTCCAGTGCGTGTACTTTGCGTGCGGGCCCGTCGAGAACTGGACCGGCTTGTGGCAGCATGCAAAGTCGATGTCGAACCAGGCGAGGAAGGCGTGCACGTAGTCGTTGCGGGTCGCCTTGAGCTCGAACTCGGCCTTGAACGTCAGGTCCTCCTTCTTGACCGTCATGATGTCGATGTGCTTGATCTGGTAGGGCTCCGTCACGACCGACTTGAGGTCGACCGTGTCGACGAGCGGCTCGCGCAGGGCGATCTCCTTGATGCACGAGTAGTCGAAGCCGTAGACGTCGTCCCAGTAGCCAATCTTCTCCTCCTTGTAGTCCTGGTCCTCGATGGCGGCGATGTGCATGGTGGCCGTGTCGGGGAAGATGAGACCGCCGGGGACCTGCCCAAGGGAAGAAAAGAAGGGCGGTCAGCCAGAAGGCCGCAGATAGAGGCAGTCAATCGACGTACGAGGTACTTGTCACGGGCGAGGAGAACGGTGTCGAGCATGCTCTCGTAGAGCAGGAAGTAACCCATCCACTGCAGGTCGGGACCAAGTCAGGTCAGCGAGGTGCGCGCAGCCGCGCAGAAGTGAACGACATGACGCACCTCGGAGATGATGATGTCGACCGACTTCTCGGGCAGGTCAATCTCCTCCATCTTGCCCTTGATGATCGTGATCTTGTCCTTGAAGCCGTTGGCCTCGGTGATCTTGGTCGCCTGGTCGGCGATGTTGGACATGTCGATGCCGTAGACGTGCTTGGCGCCAGCCTTCGACGCGAACATCGAGAGGATACCGGTACCGCAGCCGACCTGAAGCAGTAAAAGTGAATAGCACAAAGCGGAAGGTCAGCAAACGACCGCTGCATGTGTCTGGGAGGCCAGTCGGGTAGCAGCGTACGCACGTCAAGAACGACCTTGCCCTTGAAGAGCTGGGGGTTCTGCATGATGGCATTGCGGTACGAGAGCGTACGAACGGTGTCCTTGAGCATCTCCTCGTGGATACCTGAAGCAACGGCAAGGGCGAGCGACGGGTTCAGCAGCCGGTCGTCTTCTCCCATGCGAAGCGCAGGCGTCGAGATGATGGAAACGCACCAAAGTGAGCGTACGAGTCGGCGTAGCTGCGGAGGGAAAGCAGCAGAAGCATCGCACACAAGTCAGCGATCGGGTTCCTGCGTTGCGCAGGCAGCAGCAGATCCGAGAGGGAGCAGTTGGACTGACTAGTCCCTGCTCGTAAGGTTCTCAGCAGCGCCGGCGGCAGACGTCGAGGCCTCCATGTTGGGCATCGTTGCGAAGGGGGAAAGGGAGAGCGGGTAGGGGAAGTCGGGCGGCTCGAAAAGGGGCGAGGGGCAGAGGCGAAAGCTCAACGGAGGGGGAGCGTGGAGGTGAAGGAGCGAAGGCGGGGGAGGGGCGCAGGGCTGCAGCTTGGTCGGACAGGGGCGGGCTGAAATCTCGAGACTCTGCCTGCGCGGCGCAGGTTTCCGCCTGAAAAAAAGAAAGGGGCCTGGGTCTCGCCCGCCGCCGACATCCACAAACTCCGCCCCTTCGAGTCGCACGCCATGGTCGCGTCGCAGGCAGGCAGACAGACGGTGCACGGGCATCAAGATCTAGTCGATGCTCTTGTAGAGCTTGCCGCCGGCGACGCGCCGCTTACCGTGGCGCGCCCGGGCGCGCATCCAGTTGCGGCCCTTCGCGTACAGCACGACGAGCGCCCTCTCGGCCCACTTCTCGCTCGCGAAGCACAGGACGACGTTGACGACGACGATGCCGAGCAGCTGGAGCTTGAAGCCCATGTCGAGATCCATAAGGTCGAGGAACACCTGGACCGGCGCCGCAGGGAAGAGCAGGACGTAGGCCGAGAACGCCGAGAGCGCCGTCAGGCAGGCCATGAGCGAGACTGTGGACGGGTGGATTGGTCAGCAAAAGGCGTGCAGAGAGGCTAAAAGATTTGCAGGACGCACAGTTTGTGTAGATCGGACGGCGGTAGGGCGGGCCGCCGCTGAAGACGGCTGCAACGAGGATGTACTGAAAGGACGAGACGAGGAACAGCGCCGAGTTTGCGTAGTTGAGCGTCTCGAGCTTGTCGACGTCGACTTCCGGCTCCTCGTACCACGGCTGGGCCTTGACTAGGAAGAAGACGAAGAGCTGGACCGCGGCGTTGATGATCGTCTGGCTGATGATGCTGACCAGCACCTTCTTGGACACGAGCGAGCCCGTCGGCTGCTTCGGGTGCAGGTCGGGGTACGGCAAAGTGCGGCCCACTACGAGAAGGAACAACACCGTCAGCGCATCGAGCTAAGGAATTGGTAGAGAAGAAGGCGACGGACTAGCGACAGCGATCGGGATGATGATAAACAGGTCGATGTACAGGAACTGGAAGTCCCCGAGCGACGAGGCAAACGAGTAGAGCAGTGTGATGGTCGTGAATCTGCTCGCGGAGTATTGTCAGCTCACAGTACCCCTTTGACGCGCATCGCTAGACGCACTGGATGAGCGAATAGAGGGCCATGTACTTGAAACACGAGAAGCTCGTGACCAGTGCGGCGCGCCCTTCCTTGATGACCTCGATGACGCAGGAGATGTCGGGCACGCGACTGGTGAAGGGCGCGGCGACGGATGCTGCAGATTGACTTTGTCAGTATGAGCGCATGTGACAGGCGAGGAGCAAAGGACGCACCCTCGGCTTCAGATAGCGAGATGCCAACGTCGGCTGCCTTGAGCGCACCGCAGTCGTTGGCGCCGTCGCCGCAGAAGCAGACCGTGTACCCGAGCTCTTGCAGCCGCTCGACGAGCTCATGCTTCTCATCCGGTGACATTCGAGCGAAGATGACGCCCTTGATGAGCATCTGCAATACGGGACGAAAGGGTCAGCCATGGCCGGGTGATGGACGATCACCATCACGCACGCGGTAGAACGTCTCCTGCGGTGCCCAGTCGACCATCCAGCGGAAGACATCGCCCGTCACGGCGAGGCTGTACTCCATCGGCTCCTCTTGCTCGTCAACGAGGTGATTCTGCTGACGCGTGTCCTCGAGCGGCCTGAGCGAGTACTCGTCGAGCATGACGTCGTCGTCGTCGACTGACGTCCACGCGATGTGCGACTCGGGCTCGGCCGGACCGCCGCTGGTGAACGACGGGAGGAAGACGGTTGCCGATTGCGTCACGAGACCACACTCACGCGCGACGCTGACCGCCGTCCTGACGTTATCGCCGGTGACCTGCAATGCACGATCAATCAGAAGCGTCCGAATGGAACGCGGGAGAACAGCTCACCATGCGGCAGGTGAGGTGCGCACCGCGCAGAACGCTGATGGCAGGGGTTGTGCCTGGCTTGAGCTTATTTTCGAAGACGATAAGACCGAGGAAGTTGAGGCCGGACTCGGCTTGCTCTCTATTGCATTGACAGAGTCAGTAGGAGCTTTATTGAGAAATGGACCGGATGACTGACCGCTTGAGGCGCTGCGCCTTCAGCCAGGTAAGGCCAGGGATGGACTTGCCGGCGATGGCGATCACGCGGAAGCCGTGCTTCGTGTAGTACGACAGCAGGTCCTCGTAGTCCTTCGGGACTGTAGTTTAAGCAACAGTCAGTTGTCGATCTCTGAGGATGCGCTCAAAAGGACAAACAGGTTGACGGGTCGCAGATGTCGGCCATTACCTCGGGCGCGCCCTTGACGTATACCTCCATGCTCGGCGCCTTGAGCCGCTTGACAACGACGCTCATGCGACGTAAGCTCGACACGAACTCGAACGTTCGGATGACGCCCAGCTCGAGGAAGTGCGCGTGCTGCAAGTGGGCGAGGTCATTACGCGCCCGGATCGGCGGTGAGAGAGAGATGGAGCTAACCTTGGCGCCTGAGGACTTCAGGGCATCCTCGACCTGGAAGGCCTCGCTCGACTTGGGCCTGACGACGGTCTGGACAAGCGTCTGAGGGCGCTCGACAGCCTTGCCGTTCGCCTTGGTCTTGTCCTGGCTCCCCGGGGCGGCAGGCTTGCCCGCACGCCCCTCCTCGAGCACCCAGCCGGTGAAGTCGAACATCTCGACGTCGAGCGGATCGCCGATGACCTCGTCGTTGACCTTTTTGAGCCCGTGACACGTCGCAAGGGCGTACAGCAGCGGCGTCTTGCCGTCCGGCCCGCCCGCGGCAGGCACCTCTGCGATGTCGGCGTGGAGCTCGGAGAAGCGGCCGGTGTGCTTGTCGATCGAGCGGATGCCGAGCACCTCGAGTCCCTCCTCTGTCAGCGTACCCGTCTTGTCGAAACAGACGACGTTGATCTTGCCACCAATATTGACCCGGTTGGGCGAGATGCAGAAAATGCCGAGTTTGCGCAGGCGGTCGATCGCGAAGGTAGTGCCGATCGAAAGCGTCGCAGGTAGCGCAGGAGGAACGACAACGGTGATGAGGTCGAGCGCGCGAACGAGGATCGTGTGCCATTTAATCTGCGGAAAGGGCAAGGTCAGGTCAGTATGGACTCATCGCTGTGCTCAAGAGGCAACTCACGCCCATCTCGACGAACTTGCCGACGCTGCCAGGATGTAAATGAGTCAATCACTGGCACTTTGCGGACAAGCGACAAGAACGTACCTGATCAAGAACCCGAAGCCAGCAATCAAACCTAGGACACCGATAAAGCGCATGGAGTCGCGGCTGTGAAACAGTCGAAGCCGCAAGGTCAACCTGGGAAGCACAATGCAAGGAACGAGGGGACGGACTAGAACTTGAAGCCCATCGGCTTCGGGAAGAGCATTGAGCGGACGAGCGCGCCCTTCGTTGTGTTGAAGCCTGAGGTGCATGAAGGTCAGTCAACTGGACCCAGCCATGCGCTTCGAGGGAGCACAACCCACCTGTGCGGACGACCATGGCAAGCGCTCGCGGCCCTTGCCCGCCAGGCGAACCGGACCCGCCCGACGAGCCCGGCCGGACGCGGATGATCTTGGTGCCGGAGAAGAGGAAATACTTTGCGAGCTCGGGCGAGACGTCAGTGCTGCCGTTCTTCTGCTCCTTGGAGAGCTCGAGCAGGCCGTCGTCCTTGATCGGCATCTTGGACACCGGGACCGACTCGCCCGTCAGCATCGACTCGTTTACGATTGCGTCACCCGAGAGGAGGACGGCGTCGCAGGGCATGAGCGTGAGCGAGGCGTCCGAAGCGTCGAAGATGTCGCCAGGGACCATGCTCGAGGAGTCGATCGTGTGCCCTGCGGTTTTGAGGTGATCAAGACGGGTCTTGAAGTAGCGCAGCTTGGATTCGGCACTCACACTCGCCGTTGATGAGCGACTGAACGTCGCACGAGAAGCGAGACATCTCACGCATGCGCTCGATGGTCTGCCAGTAAGAGCTTGGGTCAGCGGAGATCATCAGATGAGCTGAGGTGGGACGCACCCGCTTCGTCTCAACAAGCGTCTGAATGATGCTAGAGATACTGATGAGGGCGATGGCAAAGGCGTAGTAGTAGTAGCTACGGAAGAAGCGCTGATCAGCAAGGGGTAGCTCCTAGCGACGGGGAGCGAACTAACTCGTCGAGCGACCAAAGTGCGATGGAGGCGACCTGGAAGACGTAGAATGGGTGGAGGACCTCGTCGAGGAGCAGGTTGATGATGCTCTTGCCCTCAATGTCGATTGTGTTGAGGCCGAAGAGCACGCGGCGTTGGTCACGGGTGGACTCGTCCAGGCCGGCTTGAACAGTCTTGAGCGAGGACCAGTGGTGGTCGCGCCAGTCCCTGCGACAGCATCAAGAAACAAAAATTCAGCGTTTAGTTGCATGAGTCGCTTGTCAAGGGCCACGCACCTGATCATGCGCCAGCGCGCCTTGCCCGGCTCGCGCTCGTCGAGCGCGAAGCGGGTGTAGCGGTACTCGAGCACCTTGAGGAAGCCCATCGTGTCCTCCCACGCGACGCTGCCGGCCTCGACGTCGAGCGGGACCATGTCTTTGGCGTCAACGGGCATAAAGGACGACGAGGTGGCGCTGTCGGTGTTGCGCGACGGCGGAGGCGGGATGGACGGCGGGAAGACGGTCGACAACGGGTACGGGTAGGCTATGCTCTGCAGCGGGATGATGTTGAGGTCCCTGAACGGCGTCTGCAGGTTGAACAGGGATGTCAGTTTCAAGAGCTACGCACGTGTGGATCGTCTGACGGACCTCGACGAGGATCCACCGCTGGCCCTTTTTGTCGGCCGCAAAGTCGGTCTCCTTGCCGACCCAGCGAACCCACAGTCGCGGCACCCACCGTCCGACGAGTCCGAGAATGCCGGCAGACAGGAAGACGCCGATCCACCAAAGTAGCTCCTTCCAGCGCACGGTCTCGTAGCCGGTGAAGAGGATGCTGAGGTCTTCGTCTGGAAGCGAGATGATCTGGCGTGACGCAGCCTGCGCCGGGGTGATGTCTGGAAACAGCGCACCGTCGCCCTTTGCCCCGGTGCCAGGAAGAGTGTTCGCGTCGTGCGCGGACGAATTGAAGACGGGGTCCTGAGGAAGCAGGGGGATAGTTGGCTCTGAGGGCGATTCGGGGTGGCGTGCCGATCGGTGCAGCGGCACGAGGTCGTTGTTATCCGACCGGATTGAGCCGCGTGAGGACGCAAGACTGCGATTGTCGTCGTCCGACTCTTCATTCGACGAGTAGCCCCAGTTGTCGTCCGAATCGAGCGTGCCGTCCGACACCACGTCTGAGTGGACGGAGCGACGCGAGCGCGAGGACGACCGGGGCAGGAGCGACGGCCTCGAGCGCGCCGAAGAGAATGAGCGGCCGTACTGGCCTGCGGGGTCATCCTCCTCGTCCGCGACCCTGCTCGAGCCGAATCCGAGCGCAGCCGCGATGCCACCGAGAACACCGCCCTTGCGCCGGCGGTCTTCGTCATCCTCGTCTCCGCTGTCCTCGTCCTTCCGCGGTCGACGCTGAAACAGCAGCCCTTCGCCCTCGGCCTCTGCTGGTCCTACGTCGTCGGAGTGCTCGCTTTGCACCGCCGCGCTCCGTGTCGTGTGTCGGCTCTCCATGCTCTGCCGTCGGGAGCCGATGCGGGAGGTGCTCCGCCGTCGATCAACGCTGCCCCTGCGGTCGATGGACATGGACCGCCGTCCGGCGTAGCCCTCGAGGTGGTGGTGCATCGACGTGACGGACGACGGGATGCTGTACGAGCCCGGGCCGTCAAAGATGGACGTCTGATGCTCTGCGTCCTCGCCAGCCCAGCCGCTCATGCTGTCGCGCCTGCCCCGACCGGCGCGGTCCGCCTGGCTGCGAATCTCGAGCGCCTCGGCGATCTCGGACGCATCTGCGCCCTCGGTCCAGTCGGTATAGGCGTCGTCTGCGTTGGGCGACGAGACGGTGCTGAACGGGTCGGCGTCCTGGGCGTTGGGCTCGGGCTGCGAGCTCGAGGAAACAGACGAATGAGGCATGCTGAGCGCTCGTCCCGAGAGAATCGTCGTCCGGGTGCTGGTGACAGGCGACGGAACCCGTGGAGAGTGTTGGGCTGAAGAGCGGGCGTCCGTTGAGCTTGGTCGCTTGGGGGACACGGGCGAGCTGGATGGGCGTTGCAAGCAGCAGAGGGCTGGCTGGGCTACAGCGCAAGGGGCGAGCGGGCGTAGGTGGAGGTGGCCATGCGTACTCGTTCCGGTTGCGCCGTCATCGCCGCTTCCCGCCCATCGCGCGCCGCCCCCTTGCTGCTCCCGACGCTCACCATCCCTCCTCCCCTCTCCCTCCCTCTCTACCGCTCTCACACGCACCAAGCACACCAATCTCTCTACCATGGACGCTTTGTGAGTGGCTCCGCCTTCCGCCAGACCAAGGGGGGCGCGCAATGAAGCTCGTCGCCGCCGCCTTCCCCCGACCTCTCGAGCCTCCTCTCCCCCCCTACGCCCTCAGGCCGCAGCTGACAGCCGGTTCTCATCGCAGCACCAACAAGTCCCAGGGCTACCTTCAGCAGGCCGAGAAGTTCCTCCACAGCGAGCAGGGCCAGAAGGTCTGTCGCTGGCTGCATCCGTCGCACGGGCTGCGGTCACCTCCCCGATGGGTCTGACACGTGCTTTGACCCTCTCTGCAGCTCGAGAACCAGTTCGAGCAGGTCAGTCAGCTTAGAGTCGCCAGAAGAACGCTGCTGACCTCGAACATCTGCTCCGACACTGCAGAAGACCGGCATCGACATCGAGAAGTACCTCCCCAACACCTCGGGCGCACAGTCCTTCAGCTCCGGCAACTCGTCGACCGTTCAGCCGACGTCCGGCCGAGATGGTGTGCTCAAACACTACCATCGCAGCATCTGCGGTCTGCTGACCCGAGATCTGTCGCACACAGAGAACAACCAGAACGCGGACGGCAACTACGCCGGCAACTACGCTCAGGACGAGAGTGCGTCAACGATCTTGACTTTCAATCACAGCGGTGTGGTTTCTGACCCAAGTCGCCTTGTACCTGGCTGGCAGGCACCACCGAGGGTGGCTACGGTGGCGACCCCTTCTCGCGGTCGAACCAGATGGGCGGCGCCTCGTCCGGCCGCGAGGGCCAGTTCGGCCGGTCGGCCGCTGGCGACGAGCAGGCCAGCGACTCGTACGGCTCGGGCAACAAGAGCGGCAGCGGCAGCGAGTATGGCGGCAGCCAGCCGGGCGGGACCGGGTTTGAGATGACGACGGGCCAGGGCACGCAGGGCTACGGTGCGTTTTCTCACACAAGTGCCGCTGCCGTCGAGGTGCTAACCTGCTTGCTTATTTCGCAAAATGCAGAGGGTGACGCCCAGCAGGGTGAGTCTCGTCGCTGCTTGCGTCCTGCGAAATTTCAGATCGCTGACGCTTGGAGTAATGCCCGACTTCACAGGCCGCAACCAGTCCTTCCGCGGCCAGTCGTCGGACGAGGTCGGCGCTTAGACGCCCTGACCAGCGTATCCTTGCCGCCCCATGATGCGGCAAGCATATTCTTTTTCGTTCGCTCTGTACAGTTCTCCCACCCTGCTGTCTCCATGAACTCTTTTGCTGCCCGAACGACTGCGTAGACAGCGCTAATGCCCGGCTGCGCCCAAGGTCGTCGAGGCACCAGCGTGCCTCCAGACGCCAGCTGTCTCCTGTGGCCTGGCCGGACTTCGCGAAGCGGCGGCGGCGGCGGCGGCGGGTTTGCAGAACGGCATTTATCACCCCGAAGCAGCATCCTCGCGCGCGCGCACGACCGTCTCGCACCGGACGCACAGCCGGTCCTCCTTGGGGCTCGTAAAGTCCCAGCAGCGCGGGCACTTGTGCAGCGCTGACGGGTAGATACGCAGCTGAATCCCGGGCTCCGCGGTGTCGGAGGTGGACGAGGTCGGCATGGAGCTCGTGTAGGACCAGGGCTGGGGCTCGTCTATGGGCGTCGCGACGATGGAATGGTGCGAGACGCCAAAGAGGTTGGTGAGGATTGCGCCTGAAAACAAGGGACGTCAGTTGAAGTCGTCAGCCTACTGCTTTCACGAGGGACGAACAAAAAGAAAGAATGATAGGGGACGCAACGGTTCTCCTCGAGCACCCTCGCCGCGTCCGACGTGTCGAGCTGCAGCTCGAGGTGGCTCATTCGCCCCGTCGTCGCGTGCTTGTCGTCCCGCGCCTGCGTGAGCAAGGCGGCGACGTGTGTGCGCGTCTCGAGCAGTACCTGCATGTCGGCCTTGGCGGCGGGGTCGTGCCAGGCGGGGAGCTGCGCGGGCGCTTTCACTTGTCAGGGCTATTCCCTCGCGCAGGACGGGGAGCATGAGAAGGGGCGGTAGAGAAAACTTACAGGCGTCTGCCACCGGCGGGAGAAGACCGAATCGGCCGGGAGGGCGACGTCGGTCCGGTGCTCGGCGAGCTCCTCGCTCATGAAGGGTGCGATGGGCGCGACTGCTTGAGCGACGCTGTCAAGGACCTAGGGGGAGATGAGAGCGCCCGAAGATCAGTCCAGCAAGCCAAAGGGAAAGGTGAAAAAGTGGGTTGCATAAACGTACAGCCTGGAAGATGGACAGCACAACCTGCCTCGCCGGCAGGTCCGGCAGGTCAGAGTAGACCGAGTCGCGCGTCATGTCGATGTAGAACGCCGAGAGATGGTTGAGCAGCGTCACCGTCTCCTTCATGACTGTTACCAGACGTACGCGACCGACAGGTTAGCGTGGGGATACGGACGCGCGACTTATCGCTGCTGAGAAAGAAGGACGGACCAGGATGGAAGGCGAACGTCTCGTACGCTTGACGGACAAGGGCCTCGTACTCTGCGAGGAGGTGCAGGACGTATTTGTCGGCCTGCGTCCAAGCGCAAGGAGTGGGAGGCAAAGCGTCAGCAGGGTGCAGCACCCGCGTCGTGTCAAAAAGGTGAGACGACGGACCAGTGTAAGGTCCTCCCTCGCCCACTCCGTCACAGCCTTTGTCTCCTCCCCGATGGACCCGCTCAAAAAGCGCAGCAGCCGGCGGACAGAGAAGAGGACGTTGGACGCGTCGTCAATTGCGGCCTTGCCGATCGAGCAGTCAGACGTGTAGTCGCTCGACGCAGCCCATACGCGCAGTGTGTCCGGGCCATAGTGCGTCTTCGAACATGCGCAGGCAGCAGGGAGCTTCAGTACTAATACTTGCCTGCGCGTCGCAGGGCAAGGAAGAGAAACAGGGGTCAGGACGCACCTTCTGCGCGTTCTTGCCCTTCTTTTTCTTCCCTCCGCCACCGCCGTCCTTCGCTACCTCGCCCCTGAACGCAGACCCGTCGAGCACGTCCGCCGGCGCAAGGATGTTGCCCTCGCTCTTGCTCATCTTGCGCCGATCGAGGTCGAGCACCATTCCGTGCGTCACGACTGCCTTGTACGGCGCCTGGTCCGGGGCTGCGTCTGTCTCGGAGGAGGAGGGAGGAGGTGCGGCGGAAAGGTAGGTGAGGAGGAGAGACTGGAACCAGCCCCTGTGCTGGTCCGAGCCCTCGAGCACGACGTCCGCTCGTGCCTTGGCCTCCCCGGCGGCGGCAGCGTTGCCCGATCGAGGAGGGAGGAGGGACCACGCCGAGCCCGAGTCGAACCAGACGTCCATCGTGTCCTCGCCCTTCCGCCACCCGTCCTTCCCCTCCCCACCCTCGAGCTCCCCCATCCCCGGGCTGACGAATCGCTCGACCGGGAGCTCCCACCACCCTTCAACACCCCGCCCCTCCTCCTCGAGCACACGCACGACGTGCGCAAGCGACTCAGGGGTAAGGTGTGGCTGCCCGGTTGCGCGAGAGTAGAGCGCGGGAATAGGGACGCCCCAGGTGCGCTGGCGCGAGATGCACCACTCGGACCGCGAGCGGACAAAGGACTCGAGCCTCGTGCGTGCTGCGGACCGTGGAGAACGACTCACGTTAGTGCAACTGGAGACGCAAGCAGGGGCTTGAGGCGACGCACAGGACGGAGGGACGAAGGTCACGTCCTTGAGCGCGGACAAAGCGCGCTCCTTGACGCCGTCCAGGTTGGCGAACCATTGCCTCGTAGCCCTGTAGTGCGCCGACGTCGGCTGTCAGCGTTCGAACTTTCAGAGAGGAAAATTCCCACGAGCGCAAAGGGCAGACGCACCGCACGAGCACCGGCTCGTCCGTCTTCCAGTCATACGGGTATTTGTGCACAACCTCTTGCACCTTGCACAGCACGCCCGCCTCCCCTAGCAGCCCGATCATTTTCTCCGACCCCTCGCCGAGCGCCGGCAGCCCCGTGAGCGAAGAATGAACGACGGAAGTGAAGTTGCCCGCGTCGTCGATCGGCGATGGGAAGGGCTCGTCCGCCGCCGACGACGAAGTGGCAGAGGAAGATGGTGGGAAAAGGGAGGCGAAGGCGAGGTAATCGTCAAGGCCATGCGCGGGCGCGCAGTGCACCAGGCCCGAGCCGGATTGGCTCGTGACGTGCTTCGCTGGGATCACTGGCCGGCTCGTCGGCGAGGATGGAGAGGAAGAGGCAAGCGGCGCGTCGTACCGCGTCTCCAGCAGCCGGGAGCCCTCAAACGGCTCGCCGATGGGCGTGAGCTCGCCGTCTGAGAGCGCGGAGGAGACGGATGGAAGGAGGTCCGTAGCGAGCACGACAAGGCCATGCGTTGGCGAACGGGCTAGAGTGTATGATAGGCCCGGGTTGACCATCACAGCCTTGGTTGGGGATGCGCGGATCTGTCAGTGAAGGAGAAAAAGTGACCCTGAGCGAAGGACGTACCGTGTTGCTTCCCATCGTCCATGCCGTCGTCGTCCACACGAGCAGCCCGATCTCCTCCTCCACACCAGCCTCCTTCATCACCTCCTTCAGTTGCCCCAGCTCGCCTTCTGCGACTTTGAAGCGCACCCAGCAGCTCGCGCTCCTGTGGTCCTCGCGGTATTTGAGCTCGGCCTCCGCGAGCGCTGTGCGCGAGCTCGGCGAGTAGTATGTCGGCCTGTAACCCGAGTAGACAAGCCCGTTCTCTACCATGCGCGCAAACACGGCGAGCTGGGCCGCGACGTACGACCCATCGAGCGTGCGGTACGTGCCAGAAGGAGAGGCCCAGTCCGCCATGATCCCAAGCAACTCGAACGTCTCTCGCTGCCCGGCGACGGACTCCGCCGCGACCTTTCCCGCGGCCTCGCGGATCTCGGACGGCGAGAAGCGCGTGAAGTCGCTTGCTGCTGCGTCCTTCTGCCCCTGGGCGGCAGAGAGGCGCCGAACGGCCTTGCTCTCGATCGGCAGGCCGTGGCAGTCCCACCCGGGTCGGTAGTCGACGCGCCTGCCTTGCAACACCTGGTAGCGGTTGATGATGTCCTTGAGAATCTTGTTCATTGCGTGTCCTGTCCGTCATTGGTCGGTAGAGGCGGAGGAAGAGTACGGTAAAGAGGCGTTGCGCAGCGGGGGACGGCGAAGGGCAGCGAGCGAGCAGTGATCAGGAACGAAGGAGATCCGACTCAAATCAGCATAATCCTGTTGACGGTCAATGCAGCTGGATCACCAGACAGCCGCAACCCGCTTTGGAGGTTCCAGTCCGGAGCGAGGCGGCAGCCTGGAAGGACGGGCAGCAGGAGTCACTGGACGGACCGATGTGCAAGTCGCCGTTGGCGTACGGCGGCCCATCGAGGAAGACAAAGTCGCTCGCGTGCGGCTCTGCGTCGGTGCGCTCGCGCTGCCATCGGTAGAGGCCGGGTCCGGTGCGATGTGCGAACCGCTCGCGCTGGCTGGCGGCATCGGGCGGGGTGAGGGGCAGGGAGGGCGTCGGCAGGAGGAGCGTGTGCGCGTAGGCCTTGTGCGCGGGCGAGGCGTGCGGCTTGAGGGAGGCGGTGGACGAGGTCGGACGGCGGGCCGGGAGCCGGGGGAGGCGCGGGGGGCGGGCGAGCGGCCTGAGGAGCGCCATCCGAGAAGGCGGGCGAGAGAGAGAGAGAGAGAGACGCAGTTGAGGTGATCGATGGGCTGAAAGGGTTGCGTCAGGACTCATTGCGCGCGCAGGGCACTTAGGCTTGAGCGCTCAAGTGCACCCGAGCACGACTCATCGATCGCCCCCTCCCTTCTTTCCTCCCCCCGACGACGACCATCCATCCCTTCAGCGAGCCAAGCCTACTGACCGCACGAGCATCCCAACCACCGCGGCTGCAAGCGATGTCGTCGTCGTCGTCTTCCTCCTCTCTTTCGTCCTCTCCCGAGCCTCGCCCGCAGACACCACGTCACCGCCCGCCCGAACCCGGTGCCGCGCCCGACCGCGTCGTCGCCCACGCCAACCGCGCGTCGGTCCTGCAGCTCGCGGACGAGGTCGCCGCGGACGGTCAGCTCGTGCGCTCGCGGCTGCTGCGCGGGTCGCACAAGTCCGTTCCTCCCCTCGCGTGTCGTGACGCTGCCAGGGAGGATGATCACTAGCTGATGCTCGGACCCGTCCGACTCCTCCTCGCTCACTCACTCTCTTGCCGTCCCCCTCGCTGCCGCGCCAGGTTCCGCGTCGAGGTCGCGCGCGCGCCGTACTCGAAACAGGACAAGCGGCGCATTTTCGCCATCTTCAAGCAGAACATGTCGGCCTCGTACAAGGTGTCATCGTTCGGCTGGACGCCGGGCGCGAAGAAGCAGGAGCTGTTCCACGACGACTCGCGCTTCATCCTGCTGAGGCACTGGGACGAGCCGGTCAAGGTCGAGGAGGCTGCTGAGAAGGCCGATCAAGAGGGAGCGGAGGTGCAGGGACGCGCGCCGCAAACAGTCGGCGAGGTCAAGCGCGAGCAGGCTGCACCGGAAGTAGGTCCTTCGGCGTCCGCGGGCCCGTCTTCCTCCTTCATCGCTCCGACGGCGCCCTCGCCCGGCGCATCAGGCTTCGAGCTGCTGTCCACACCAGCCCTCAGCAAGCCTATCGCGCCCAGCTCCCCATTCGGCCTTGTCGAACAATGTGCGCCGTTCTCCAGCTCGCAACCAAACGACCTCCCTCCACCCTCGAGCGTCCCTCCTCTTCCCTCACCGTCACATGTCCTTTTGCCCTCCTCGACTATTCCATCACCTCCTCCACAACCCATCCCGCGCGTTTTGCCGGCTTCATCCGCGTCGACGAGCTCGTCAGCGCTCGCCGCCCCCTCCTCCGGCGCCCCCTTCTCCCTGCCGCTCAAGTACCCCTTTTCGCTTCTCTCGCGTACGCCTCCTCCGCCGTCGTCTGCTCCAGCAACCACATCGCCACTCACCGTACCTGCAGCGGCGGCAGCGGCGACGGCCGAGCCTGTCGTGGCGGGGCCGAACGGGCGCAAACGGAGAAAGGCGCCGCCGGCGGGGACGGAACGGAGGCGCAGCTCGCGGCTCGCCCTGCCCGAGCCAGCGGGCGCATCCGCAGGTTGCGCAGGTCCGCCGACAGCAGCTGCAGGAAGGACAGGACTGGTCGGGAACAACAGCAGCGGCCGGGGCGCAGGAGGATGGCCTGCTCCTCTCGAGGCGTCGGCGACAGCGTCGTTGCCCGAGAGCCTGGCGCTGAGTACCCCGGCTGGTAACGCTGGACTCGAGCATCCTCCGGCCGGACCCTTGTCACACGTGCCGCTGCTCCCGACGACAGCGACCAGGGCCCCGGCAGCATCGGGCGCGAGCCGGCGGACCTCGTCCCGTCTATCGACCGCACCGACCGTGTCGTATCGCGAAGCCCGTCCCTGGCGTGCCATCCGCCCCGAACCATCTTCGTCGTCGTCTTCCCTCGCGGACCAGCAGCCTTTGCCCCAACCCATTCCACTCCCAGCTGCGCCACTCCAGCTAGGCCCCGACGGCCTCCCTAAGCGCCGCCCGGGCCGGCCTAGCAAGGCCTCAATCGAACAACGTGCCCTTGCGCTCGCCGCGCGCGAACTGGCGCTGGAAACGGACGCGCGTGCGAAAGAGGAGACGAGGAAGGCGCAGGAGGAAAAGAGGAAAAGAGAGGAGGAGGAGGGCGAGCGACATCCGGTCGAGGGGTACGCGATGTGGCGGTTTGACACGGAGGTAAACGAGGAAGGCGAGTTGGAGCCGATCGTCTACCTGTCCGTCCCTGTTTCTCAGCGTCCTCTTCCCCCTCTTCTTGAGGAGTCGACGAGCTGACCAGGGCAACGGGCAGGTATGAGCTCTCGATCGCGGCGGACTTCCAGCGCCTCGGGCTTGGGCGATACCTGGTCACACGGCTTGAGGACGTCGGCCGGGCGTGGGGTTGCAAGCGTGTCATGCTAACGGTGCTGAAAAGTGTGTCGATAGCGAGCCCCTTTGCAACGGAATGATCATGCTGACAAGACCGTCGAATGGCGCCCGCAGGCAACGTCAGGGCGCTGTCGTTCTACCGCAAGATGGGCTACGAGATCGACCACTCGTCGCCCTCGCGTTTCACCTGGGACTCCGACTCGTCAGACGGGGAGGACAGCGCCGTCCTCCCTCCCCCAAGCTTGCCGTCCGAGCCTGTTCCCCCACCGCCACCCCCGCCACCCCGAAAGGCAGATGGCGAGGGAGAGGGCGAGGTGACGGGCTTGCTCTGGATCGGAGGGACATGGCGGCGCGTCAAGTACGACTACGAGATCATGAGCAAGGCGCTCGGACCTGCGGATGCGGCGGCTGGGGGTGCGGCTTCGGTGAAAGAAGCGGGGTCGAGGCCTCTGGGTCAGGGCGCGCTCGCACAGTCGTCGGACGCGCGGCCGGCCAGCATCAACATCATCACGCCAGTTGCGGCGGCCGCCGCAACACCGCGGCCGGCCTCCTCCAAACGCGCGACGAGGTCGTCGCAAGCGGTCCGCCCATCTCTGACACCACTTGTTCCTCCTCTCGGGGCGTCCGCGACGAACGGCGGCATCACAGGCACGCCGATCGCCTCCGTTACCGCTGCCGCCGCTGCTGTCCTCAGCAACCGACGAGGCCGCAGCGCAGGAAGTCCATCCGGCATAGCGACTCCTCGTGCTGGCAGGCCCTCCTCGTACACGACGAGGACTATGGCGGCGGTCGCACCTGCTCCAGGGAACGCGGGCACGAACACCGAGAGAGAGCACGCAGAGGTCGAGTACCAGCCCGTGCTCGCCAGCGCAAGCAGCAGCAGCGACACCCTCGGCGCCTCGGTCCCCCCTACCAACGAACCACCGGACACCGGGAACGAAAAGAAGCGCAAACGCGCTCCCGCAGCGGTGGGCGGCGAGGCTGTCGGAGGGGGGCTGCCAGTGGGCTTGCAAGGGGTGGCCACGGCGCAGGGCGCGCAGGTCAGGAGTTCGAGGGAGGGGACGCGGAAGGGCTTGCGGGCGCGCGTCTGACTTCTGCCGACGAGGCGACGAGGGAGGAAGGCTTCTTTCAAAGCCTGTTCTCGATGCACGATGAATGTTGTATGCTTCTCACGTCGGATGTAGTCAGGAAAGGTGCATGCGCCAGGCTTGCATAGCCGGCCACCTTCGCAGGCGGACAGCAGATAAGAAAGCGAGCAAGCGAATTCACCATCTCAAGGGCCAAGGAAACACCAGCGCGCATGGCGCCGATGAGCTGGGTCTAGAAGGACACGAGCAAAGGGTTGAGCCAACCGGCCTTTGCCTGACTGAGCGAGTAGAACCTGCGGTTCTGAAACGTGTACCTGCGCATTAGAAACACCCTTCAGGTCAAAATTCTAATGCACGATCGGCGGACGATGAGAAATGGACGCACCGCTTCATCTCTGCGGCGGTGGGGAAGTTGAGCCCCCGTATGCGGCGCTTGGCGTCCTGCACCTGCGCCGGCGTCCGGGCCCTGCGCAGCACCTTTCGAAGGCGTTTGTAGTCACACAGGTTGACGTGACAGTGCTTTTTGAGGAGTTTGTTGGCGGCCGACAGGGACGTGGGGAACGGGTGGTTGCCTGCTTCCGGGACTAGAGCGAGGGACGGGGTGGACACGCCTAGGACTGTGGCTTCGGATCCGCTGTCGGACGAGGCGGATGGGTACGGCCGGTCGAAGAAGACGTCTTCGGCAGGGAGTGCGCAGAGGCCGAACTTGAGGCACAGCGACTGCCACTGCGGAGGACGTGCAAGAAAGCGGGAAAAGAGAGCGCGTCAAGATGGACGCGGCGCAGCATACGTGCTGTATGGAATGGGACGGACCAGCTGCAGCTTCGAAAGCTGAGGGTTCTCAACCGCCATGAACGCGACCGGGTCCGTCATGAAGCTGCTCCAATGCCCAACAGTCAGCGAGAGTGAGAGGAGGCGGCCGAACGGAGTGCACGCACCTCTCGATGGTCGAGCTGGCGAGGTCCTCGCTCCAGGCGACCGACCCCCCGCTCTCGCTCTGCCCATCGTCGGCGTCCCCTCGGGGCCTCGAGGGGGGCGATGGCAAGCCATCAGCGACCAGCAAGGAGCTGGCCGCCAGGCCGGAGGAGCTGTCAGCGTCCGACCGCTCGTCCAGCCCGAACGGGTCCCTCAGGGGTTCGTGCGTCTCGAGCGTGCTCGCCGTCCTCCCGCTCCCCTGGGACGCATGGGACGAGGCTCTGAGGCTCGATACTGCGCTCCCGCTCGAGCTTGATGCATCTCGCTCGGTCGACGGGGCAGCGGACCAGATGACGGCGTGCGGCGAACCATGCCCCTGCAGGCTGAGGTCAGACAGCAGGCGGACGATCGAGTCGGGCGTCGACGCAGACACGCGAGGAACTGGCGTCTGCAGGCGGGCTGCGCGAGGGCGAGGGGTGGGAGGCTCGGAGTCGGACATCGGCCGCTGCGGATGCTGGACGGAGAGGGTCGGCGATGGTAGAGAAGAGGGGAGCAGACGGGTCAGGACGTGAAAGGGGTCAATGAGCTGCTGCGCACGGGCTCGCTAGCAAACTCGACAGACACGACTTGTCCACTCGCCAACGCATCAGCGGGAGATTAGCGCGCAAAAGGACACGCGGAGATGGTGGTACAAGGACATGGTCATCGCGGAAGGGCGGCGCGGGTCGAGGCTCAGCAAAACTTGTCGCTGCGGAGGAGCAGAACAGTGCGCGAGGTCAGTCGCGCTCGCGCCAGGACAAGAACATCGAATGCGCACCTCTTCATCTTTGTACGGCGGTCGAGCAACGCCTCGGCGAGTCGGCCTTCCTTCTGCGCCTTTCTCAGCTGAGAAAAGAGGAATTTTATGAGTCAGCAACGGTGTATCAGCGCCAGGGGGAGAATTCGAGCGCACCTCAGACTTGCTCTCCTTGCTCTTGATGATCTTCCCCCCGTTCCAGGTCTGCCTCTCCTTCTGCAGCTTCTCCTCGTCGATGTCAACGTCGAGCGTCCGCCTGCCGCCCTTCTCCTGCGCCTCGGACGCCGCTGCACGCGCCTTTGCCCGAAAGGAACGCTGAACCTTGACGTGGAAGGACTCAGCAAATCCGATGGAGGTCGAGTCACCGCGAAGTGTAGGCCCGCCGCCCGCTGTCGGCGAGAGAGCGAGGTACGTGCCGTGTCTGCAGCCGCATCAGACGAGTCAGCCTCCCTCCAACAGCGTCCAGCGGCAGAGCAAGAACTCACGTCGTCTCGAGCGCACACATCCCACCGCTCCCACCGCCAATCACATGCACCTGGAAGCTCTCGAGCGGCCCGCGGCTCTCGCTATCGGCGCTCACGACGCCGAACCGATCGCAAGCGAGGAACTTGCCCGACGCCGTGCGCAGGTTGACGGTCGACGAGCCCGAGAGCTGCGAGACGACCCAGACGTGCCCGATCTCGGAAGGCTCGTAGGATAGCGCCGCCAAGGAAGAAGATGATGAGTCGGCGGGAGGGTCAGGGAGGGGGAAGGGGATGACGCGCGAGCGCTGCGAGTCGAACTGCAGTTGATAGGCGTTAGTCTCGTCAGAATCTGTCTTCCGAGAGCATAGTGCGACAAACGATACGCACCGAGATGCAGCAAGGGGGATCGCTCGGCGCCCAGATGAACGTCGGCCCGTTGACTTCGCCCGCAAGCTCAGGGAACACCCAGTCGCCTGCCTCGCCGACCTCCTCCTCTGCCTCGGCCCCCTTGGACTTGCGACTCTTGCGCTTGGACGAACCTTCTCCGCCATCGCCACCACCGGGCGAGGGGGAGCGGTGCCGCTTGTGCGACTTGGTCTTCTTGTCACCCTTGAACGAGAGCTTCATCGACTTAGGCTGCGGGCCAGGGTAGGTGGGCGGCACAGGCAATGATGGTCAGTTTCCACACCTCAACGGCGCCGCTCATGGCAAGCGGAGGATCTGCGCACCTTGGAAGACATGTTGGGCTGGAAGCGGATGAGCTGACTGCTGCGATGGAGGAGGAGGCGAAGTGGCTGTTCCAGGGGAGCGGGCTCCTTGGGCGACCGCGCCGCTCATGCTGCCTGCTCCCCGACACCCACCCGGCCTCTCACCCCCCTTCCCTCGCCAGGAACGACCCTCCTCGCATCGTCGCAATGCCCCCTCGCAAGACCCGCGCGACCAAGGCCTCACAGAAGGCCGCCTCGCCCGCCCCTCAAGAGCAGGAGGACGAGACGCTCCTTGCGCGCGCGACGCACGCCGTCGACGCCGTCGTCTCGGCCGTGAGCAACTCGGCCCAGCACGTCGAGGACGCCGTCGACAAGCTCGCGCACGTCGAGGTACCGACAGTTGCTGAGATCGGCGAGAAGGTGGAGGGGTTCGTCGACGGGCTGCACGTAGGGAACGACGTCGGCGCTCAGCTTGGAGGCGGAGCCGTAGAGGAGAAGGGGAAGCAGGCCGTCAAGGGTAAGGGCAAGGGCAAAGCAAAGGCAGTCGAGCCTGAGGAGCAGGAAGACGAGGAGCCCTCTGCGCCAGCACCGGCAGATGGTGCGAGCAGCATCAAGAAGCCGACGATGGAGGAGCGACAGGCTAAGCTCAAGGAGCTCAGGATGAAGATGGTGCGCCTCCCCTTCCACTGTGGCCCTTACCCGCTCATTGAGAGCTGACTGACGACGGTAATTTCGACCGCGTCGGATGCAGAACGCCTCCTCAGCGGCCAATCGCAAGGATCTGATCGCCGAGCACCAAAAGGCGAAGACGACGGCCAAGGAGCTCGCGTACCTCGAGAAGAAGAAGCGGCTGGCCGAGACGCTGCGCGACGAGGCCGATGCCGAGGACCGGGGCGAGGACATCCAGCGCAACAAGAACTGGACGTACTCAATCGAAGAGAGCGAGAACTGGGACCGGAAGCTGGCCGAGAAGGACGAAGGCGCTAACAAGGGCTTCGTTGGTGCGCTCTGCCGTTTGCATCTGCCTGCGCCGTGCTTACGAAGTTGACCATTCACTGCTCGAGCAGATGAGGCGCATCGTGCGCACCAGAAGTACGGCAAACAGACGAGGGGGTTCAAGCCCGACCTCGCGCTGTACAACGCGCAAAAGGAGCAGGCGCTCGGGCTCGAGCCGGGCACGCTCACGTCGGCAGGCGAGTCGTCGTCCAAGGTGCTGCGGCGCGCGACCCCGATGGACGCCGAGACGCTGTACAACGACTCTAACAACCTCAGCTTCGCCGACCACAAGCCGAGTGAGGAGGCCATCGATCTCATGGTTGATCAGCTCAACAAGGAGTGCGTTCTACCCTTCACCTTCGCTGGTACGGGTGTTGATGATTCCCTGCCCTCCCTCGCAGCATCCACGCCCGCAACACGTCGTCGCGCAAGCGTGCGAACGAGGATGACGGCGACGTCACGTACATCAACGATGCCAACAAGGTCTTCAACAAGAAGATCAACCGCTACTACGACCGGTACACGAAGGAGATCCGCGCCAACTTCGAGCGCGGCACGGCGCTCTAGACGTTCACTCCGTCCTCAGCCGCCACCTGCCCTCACGATCTCTCAGACTTTGCTCGCCTCTGTATCAGCGCCTTGTACCATGACTTCACCACAACTTCGGTGTTGAGGGCAGGCAGGGCATTTGGATCCAGGCGCAGCATGGCCGAGAAGCTGGACGCGGGAAGAGCTAGCAGGGGAAAATGTGGAACAAGGCCGAGCGATGTATGTATTGGCGTCTAGATGTCGACGGGCAGGTCCGAGCCAGGATACTTGGTAAAGTGCTCGACGTAGTACCGGAAGTGGATCTTCTTGCCGAGTGCGTCGATCTCGGCGACCTCGTCGTCCGTCAGATCGTCAGCCCGCTGGGCGAGTTCGCCCATGTTGGCGATTCGCTCGGCGCGAAGGGACGATGTGACGGGGATGATCTGCTTGGCCTTGAACCAGAGCAGGAGCGCACTCGATACGTCAATGCCGAGTCGGGAGGCGATGCGCTCGAGAACTGGCACGAGAGGTCCGCCCTTCGACGGGTGGCGGAGCAGGGGTGTCAAAGGTCCGTAGGCCATCGTTCGGATGCCGTATGCCTCCTGAAGGTCCAGCAGTGGCTTGTTGTTGTCGAGCAGGTACGGGTGGTACTCGATTTCTGTAGACAATGATGGGGGGTCAGCAGAGGCTCTTACTATAAGGTAACGAGGGAGAAGCACGGTTGATGACCGGCTTGAACTTGGCGAACGAAAAGAGCTCTTTAAACTCGACCGGGGTGAAGTTGCTGACCGCGAGGCTAGCGGTAAGCTCGCCGTCGTCCTTCATCTTCTCGAGCACCTGCCAGAACGGCTTGAGCTGACCGTCAGGGATGACGGTGGGGTTGTGAATGAAGAACACGTCGGGCTGGGTGCCGAGCCGCTCGAGCGAGGCAAGCACAGAAGCCCGCACGTCCGAGACGGGAATCGACTCGGTCACGTTCGGCGGGTCCGTCCTCATGGGCTCCTTGCCGAACGGGTTGGAGATCTTGGTCGTAAGCCAAAAGTCTTCGCGAGGGATGCCCGACTCGCGCACGATCTGGCCGAGCTCCTTCTCGGTGAGGTACAGCTGAGCACCTGTGCGGGTGAGATGGCCGACGGGAAGGGTCAGCCCTGCCAGCTGCGCGCTCGACCCAGCTGCATCGTCATTGCAGTGTGAGAAGACACACAGTCAAAGTTGCGGATGCCTGCAGCGATGGCGTTGCGCACGGTGTCGAAAACCTCAGACGGCTCATTCACGTAGACGGTGCCGAACGAGAGCCACGGCGCGGGCTTGGTGTTGTCGTTGAAGGAGACGGACGCGACGGGCGACTGCAGATGGCCACGGAGAGCGCTGACAGGGGTTAGCTGAGAGTCCCTAAGCAGGATCCTAGGATGATAATCTGCGTACCATGGTGTTGAGGGATGGCAGAAGGCAGACTAGTGGGTAGAGAAAGGGGGTGGTGGTCGAGAGGGAAGAGAGAGATGGCTCCTTGCGAGGCGGAGAAGAGGGAGCAGCAAACTCCGCTTCCCGGCGGGAACGTCGGTTCTTCTGGCCGCAAGCCGGCGTACCCGATGCTCGACGCTGGCGAGCGGCCTGCGAGAAGCCGTCCGCTTCAGTCTACGGTCAGGCGACGTCGTGGTCGAAGCTTCGTCCCCCTCAACACTCGGCATGTCGTTGCTGCGCATTTTGGTGAGCACTTGACGCCTGTCAGGCGGCAGCAATAAGCGCAGTCGATCCGGCGCTGTGAGCGGGTGGACTGTGGTAAGGAAGCACTGCTGCCTTGTGAAAACAAGTCGCGGTCAGGTCAAAGAGGAGTGTCGAGTGGGAGGAGGAGGGCCTGCCTGCAGGCGGGAGTGAACGAACTGAATAATGATTACGTACGCTGAGGGGGAACCAGCGCGCGCCCACTCGGCTCGCGCGCGACCGCCGCGACGCCTCGAGCAGTCACGACGACGACGACCTCTCCCGATTCAACCTTTCCTGCACCGGTCCCAGACCCTTTCAAAACCAGGACACGCGCTTCGCTCCCGGTACCTCGGTCGAAGCCCCTCGGCAGCTTCTCTGCTCCCGAAGGCACGGCTCAAGGCTTCGCTCACACGCTCGCCCGTAGACGACCGACGGACGCGATCATTCCCCGTCGACTACTCGCCCATCCCTCTTTGACCCAACGCCTCTTGCTCCTCGTGCGCGGAACGGTCGAGCGTTTCACCACCTTGGAGCCACGCTCAAGCTCGCCTATCCTGCCGCATGTCGCCTATCATCTCCTTCCGCGACGACGCACCCAAGCCGCCGCCCTTCGCCGCGCCGGAGGCTTCCTTCTCCCTCTCGGACGACGAGTCCCTGCCCTCCTTCTCGCCTTCAACTAGCAACGGCCACAGCTCAGATCCTGAGGTTGCGCCTAGCATCAAGCCTCCAGGTCGGACGAAGCATGGCCAGGCGCCCTCGGGCGAGTACGGAGGCTATGAGCGCGAGGGAGGCGATGCCGAGGACGGGCTCTTGCAGTACGAGATGGACGTGCTGGACGGCACGCGCAGCGGGCTGAGCAGTCCGATGGAGTTTCCGTCCGAGAGTCTCGCCCGGCGGAGGGAGCGCGGCGAGAGTGTCATCAATGGCGGCTCGGGTGCAGGAGGCTGGCTTGGGCTGCGCGTGCCGTCACGCGCAGGGCAGCAAGAGATCCTCGGGATTCTCTACGAGGTTCGTCTGTAGTCGTCTTTGCAGTATCGAGTTTTCAAAAGTTTGCTGATTCTCCTTCTTTGCTCCTGATCAGACCGCACCGACGCTTCTTCTCACACTTCTTGTACGCTCTTTCCAGACTATCCTACAGCCTGCCTCTCGCTGACCGCAATCGACCGCCTCTGCCGCAGGGCCTTGTCTTTACTGGCGAGCTGCTCGAGCACCTCTCGCGCTGGACGGTCTTCGAACGGGTCGACGAGCTCTTCATCCTCGTGCCCACTTTGACCAACCTCAAAGGCAACCTCGAGATGTGTCTAGGCGCGCGGTTGAGTACGAGTGTGAGTGCCATCTGTCTCTGGGCCCCTGTCTCCTCAGGCCTATTGAAGCGTGTCCGTTCGTCGTTAGGCCAACATTGGCGAGCTAGACGTCCGACACACGCGCCGGAACCTCGTCCTCGGTCAACTCTCGCTTCTGCAGATGCAGGCTCTTACGGTCTCGTTCTTAGCAGGCATCCTGTCCTTCCTTCTCGGCTTGACATTGCCTCATCGTATCTCGGACGAAGAGCTTGCCATCGCCAACGGCACCCTCCACGCCAATGCTTCACTCGCAGAGGCTCCGCGCAACCTCGCTATCGCAGCAGGCTTTCTCCTCGAGCGCGCCGACCCAGACGAGGGCTACATCGACAGCTTTAAGGAGGGCTTCACGCCCCCTGGCGGCAAGGAACTTATGATCGTCCTCGTCACGGGCATGATCGCGGCGAGCCTGAGCAGCGGTGTACTCGGCAGCTTCATGAGCGCACTCGTCGTGCTAAGTCGGCGGCTGCGCATTAACCCAGGTGCGCACTCCTTCGCGCTGCTTTTTGTCTATCAGACAGCAATACTGATGAAGGCCTCCGCCCTTCCTTTTTGCAGACAACATCTCGACGCCGATCGCGTCGTGCCTGTCAGACCTTGTCACCCTCTTCATCCTCGGCGTCGTCGGCGCGGTCCTCGTCCCTTACATCTCCACGCCCATCCCCTTCCTCTGCCTTCCGATCCTCATCATCATCGGCCTCTGCTTCGCCTACGTTACGCTGCAGAACGTCTACGTCCGACCTCTGTTGAAGGAAGGTTGGACGCCGCTGCTGTCGGCGATGGCAATCTCGGGTGCGACGGGCATGGTGCTTGAGCGCTGCGTCGGGTGGTACGAGGGCTACGCCATCCTGGCAGTGTCAATGACGGGCCTATCTGGTGCGGTCGGGTCCATCTACGCCTCACGCCTGTCCACCGTCCTCCACGTCGCCTTTCCCCCAGGCAGCAATCCGCAGGCGCCGGCGCAGCACGCCGTCGAAGGACGAGCGACGCCACGGACCATCGGCCTCGCCCTGTTCGCGGTTAGCATCCCCATCCAGTTCATCTTCCTCGGCGGTGTGCTGCTCGCAGGCTGGATGCGGACGGAGTGGCAGCTCATCGTCAGCTTCCTTCTCGTCTCGCCGCTGACGGTGCGTCCTGGAGATTCCGACGTCGCCATGTACCGATCTCTGACCGCCCATACCCGCCTATGCCTGCGCAGGTCTGCCTTTGTCTGTTCGGCGCCGACCGGTTGACGCTCTTCTTCTGGGCCAAGGGACTAGATCCAGAGTGCGTCCCGACTCCTCTCTCTCCCGACCTTCGCTGACCTTCAGCACGTCTGACCCTGTCTCTGTTGTTCCGGCCACAGTTCATACTGCCTGCCCATCCTCAACTCGCTCATCGACCTTTTCGGTCAATTGCTGTTGCTGCTCGCCTTTGAGGTGAGCGCGCTCCTGGGCGCAGACGTGCGGGTGAAGGGCGCTTAGATACCATGCGCTTTTCTATCAAACCCGACACTGCCTCGTCGACGAGCAGTCTCCCTCGCCTGGTGCGCCAGCATCAGCCCTTGTCCTCGAGTGAGCTCAGCCGGCTCCACCAGATGGAAGTGGTCCAGGCCAGCATGCCCCGCTTGCCTTCAAGACAGGCCGTCCTGCGATTCCTGAATCTTTTTCGACGAATCACCTATTTCTTGCGAGCGGTTTTTCGCCCCGCCCGCTCAGCCGGCCTCGCCTGATCCCCAACCCCTCCTTCCTTTCCACGGCAGCAGAGGCTCACTCCCCCCCCTCCGCCTTCCTTCTTTGTGAGTTTGGTCTCCCAACCAGGTATTGCTAGACCTTCTGCGCTCGGAGCAGAGCCTAGCACACCTGTGCTCTGTGCAGCGTCCAGGCCAGCGCTGACTGCCTTGCTTTGCCACCTTGTCTTCCCCCGTGCGTGCGCTTCATCGCCATCGTCTCTTCTTCCACCCTCGCCGGCCGCCAACGTAGCTTAAAGTGAGTGTTTCCAGCTTGTCGCTATCAACTACAAGCATTACTGACCGATGCTTCTCTTTCTGTCGCGCTTCAGATGGCTGCTTTCGACGTCAGCACCCTCTTCGGAGAGGACCGCGCCCCGGCCCAGGCCTTCGCCTCCCAGGCTAAGAACGGTGGACCCGACTTCGTCAAGGAGTCTGGCCTCGCCCCTGCGCTTGTCAAGGTGCGTTCAGCGGTTCGGAGGAGTTGTTGGTAGGGTGAGGGTAGCGTTGTGTACAGGGCGAGGGCTGATTGCTCGTTTTTTCTCACTCCTCCCTCCGCCACCTCCCGACAGGCTCTCACCGACAAGAAGAACGTCGCCGCCAAGGAGGCCGCCCTTGCCTCGATTGCCACCTTCCTCGAGCAGGGCGCCGGCCCCGCCGTCGAGTCGACCCTCCTCGACTGCTCCGAGGGTGGTGTCTTCCCCACTCTCCTCGAGGGCTACGCCGACAAGGCCAAGACGGTCCAGTGCGTTTCTTTTTCATCAGTCGCTCGGTTTGTAGCAGCTGATTGACGCTTCTTGCCTTTTTGCAGGACCGCCACCGCCTCGGTCCTCACCTCGCTCATCCAGACGATGAACCCTTGGGCCACTGGTCTCATCCTTCCCACCATCCTCAAGCAGATCGAGTCTGCCGGCAAGTGGCAGGTCAAGACCGGCTCGCTCGCCCTTGTCGACCAGCTCGTCAAGGTCGCCCCCGAGCCCTCGGCCAAGCTCATGCCCGACATGGTTCCCGTCCTCGCTGGTGCCATCTGGGACACCAAGGCCGACGTCAAGAAGGCTGCCAAGGCCACCATGACCAACGCTACCTCGCTTGTCGTCAACAAGGACATTGAGAAGTGAGTCTGCGCCTCTGCTGCTCTTCCAGGGCCTTGTTGGGCGGTACCTGATCTTTATTTTCCGCTCCTAGGTTCATCCCCGCTCTCATCAAGTGCCTTATCAACCCCGTCGAGGAGGTCCCGGGCACCATCCAGCTCCTCTCGGCCACCACCTTCGTTTCTGAGGTCGACTCGCCCACGCTCTCGCTCATGGTCCCGCTCCTCTCGCGAGGCTGCAACGAGCGCCTGACCGCCACCAAGCGCAAGGTCGCCGTCATCACTGACAACATGGCCAAGCTCGTCGACAACGAGTACACCGTCCGCCCCTTCATCCCCAAGCTCCTTCCCCAGCTCATCAAGATCTCCGAGGTCGTCGCCGACCCTGAGGCTCGTGGCGTCGTCAACCGCGCCATTAACACCCTCCGCTCGGTCGGCAACATCCCCGCCGACTCGGACGGTTCGGACCTCCCTCCCCTGCCCAAGACCGAGCCCACGGCCGCCGTCTCGGCCATCATCGGCATTTTCGGCAAGGAGAAGCTCTCGCCTCCCATGCCCGGCTCCGAGGCCGTTGAGTACGCCGCCAAGCTCGCGGCCAACCTCATCAACGCCCACGTCTACGACCAGCCTTCGTGGGACGCCGCCCTCACCCCCTACCTTTCGTTCGTGTCCAAGGACGCTCAGAAGGTTACCTCCGAGTACATGCTCAAGGCTGCCTCGGAGGAGGGCCAGGACACCCGCGTCTTCGACGACGAGGAGGAGGGCGAGGACCTCTGCAATTGCACGTTCTCGCTCGCCTACGGTGCCAAGATCCTGCTCAACACGGCCACCCTCCGTCTCAAGCGAGGCCACCGCTACGGTCTCTGTGGCCGTAACGGTTCGGGCAAGTCGACGCTCATGAACGCCATCGTCAACGGCCAGGTTGAGGGCTTCCCCTCGCCCGACGTCGTCCGCACGTGGTACGTCGCCCACGACATCGACGGCTCGGAGGCCGAGATTGGCATCTTCGACTGGGTCAAGTCGGACCCCCGCATCTCGTCGGTCCGAAGCGAGCAGGAGATCAAGGACGTCCTCGCCGA
Source organism: Cystofilobasidium ferigula (assembly GCA_014825675.1). Lineage (NCBI taxonomy): Eukaryota > Fungi > Basidiomycota > Tremellomycetes > Cystofilobasidiales > Cystofilobasidiaceae > Cystofilobasidium > Cystofilobasidium ferigula. The sequence goes on from MVAM01000178.1 coordinate 33,629, forward strand.
GGTCGGCTTCACCGCCGAGCGCCAGGGCCACTCGATCGGTTCGCTTTCGGGTGGTTGGAAGATGAAGCTCGCGCTCGCGCGTGCCATCCTCTTCCGTGCCGACATCCTGCTCCTCGATGAGCCGACCAACCACTTGGATGTTGTTAACATCACGTGGCTCGTCGACTACCTCACGTCGCTCTCGCAGACGACGTCGATCATCGTCTCGCACGACTCGGACTTCCTGAACCGCACCGTCACCGACATCATCCACCTCAACCGCTTCAAGATCAAGCGTTACCCCGGTAACCTCGAGGACTTCGTCCGCATGGTTCCCGAGGCCAAGTCGTACTACTCGCTCGCCGCCATGGACGAGTACAAGTTCAAGCTGCCGAACCCGCCGCTGCTTGACGGTGTCAAGACCAAGGAGAAGTCGCTCATGAAGATGAAGCACGTCGGCTTCCAGTACCCGACGCAGCCCGTCCAGCAGCTGTTCGACATCTCGCTCCAGGTCTCGCTCTCGTCGCGTGTCGCCATTCTCGGCCCCAACGGTTCAGGAAAGTCGACGCTCGTCAAGCTGCTCATCGGTGACCTCGAGGCCAACAAGGGCGGTGACGTCTGGAAGCACCCCAACGTCGTCATCGGCTACGTCGCCCAGCACGCTTTCCACCACATCGACCAGCACCTCGACAAGACGCCGCTCGACTACCTCCTCTGGCGTTACCAGACCGGAGAGGACCTTGAGGAGCTTCACAAGGCCAACCGCGTCCTCACCCCCGAGGAGGAGGCCAAGATGAAGGAGGGTGGTGTCGTCGTTGTCGAGGGTGCCAAGCGCCTGATCGACGAGATCCTCTCGCGCAAGAAGCTGAAGCAGTCGTACGAGTACGAGATCTCGTTCAAGGGCATGTCGTCGTCCGAGAACGTGTGTTCCGCTCGCCTTGCTTCTTTTACGGCCATGCGCCTGGCTGACGCTGATGCCTTATCGACCGGCGCAGATCTGGATGTCGCGCGACGAGCTTATCACCCGCGGTTTCGAGAAGAAGGTCATCGAGCTCGACACCCGTGAGGCCCAGCGCCTGGGTCTCATGCGCCCCCTTGTCCGCAAGGAGATTGAGAAGCACTTCGAGGACTTCGGTCTCGAGGCTGAGTTCACGTCGCACAACACGATGCGTGGTCTCTCGGGTGGTCAGAAGGTCAAGGTCGTTCTTGGAGCGGCCACGTGGCGACGACCGCACCTGATCATGCTCGACGAGCCGACCAACTACCTCGACCGCGAGTCGCTTGCCGCCCTCATCGAGGCCCTCAAGGACTTCGAGGGAGGTGTCCTTGTCATCACCCACGTGCGTCCTGTTGTCACCATGACTCTGGTTGCGTCCCGACTGACCAGCCGTCTTTTCACGCCGTGCAGAACCGCGAGTTCTCGGAGTCGATCTGCTCGGAGGTCTGGGCGATGCGCGACGGCCACCTCGAGGCGTCGGGTCACAACTGGGTCGAGGGCCAGGGTACGGGTGCCCGCATCGACAAGAAGGCCGACGGCGAGGAGGAGGACCAGT
>MVAM01000017.1:0-36210 GCA_014825675.1 Cystofilobasidium ferigula
GGGGAGAGGGGCGACGGCGAGGGGGAGTGGGGGGTGCCCAACGGGAGCCCCCAGCCAAGCAAAACTAAATCGAGAAATACTCCCCATTAAAAAAAAAAAAAAAAAGAGAAAGGTAAAAGGGGGGGGGGGGGGGGGGGGGATCGCCGTCTAAGAGAAGAGGTGTTTTGGGCGGGGGAGAGATGCCGGGGAGATGAGGGCCAGGCGTGCTGCCTGGCTTGAGATGGGGGCGAGGGGGAAGATGCGGCTAAGGAGAAGAGGTGAGGGAAGAAAGGGAGAGAGAAAGAGAAAGAGCACAAGAGCGCCTCGCGGACGCGCAAACAAATCCGTTCACTGCGTGTTGGACGAGCCGTACCACTTCTCGCCCTGGTGGATCGCCTTGTACTTTGACGTGCACGAGAACCAGTGGTCGTCAAAGTTGTCCTCCTCCTTGCACGAGCACCGGCCCGTCGCGTGCGCCTCGCCGATCGGGCAATGCTGCGGGGAAACGAGCAGGCGAAGAGTTTCAGCAGAGCGAAGAGAGGTGAGAGGGGGAAAGAGGGAAGATACCGAGTAAGGGCCATGGTACTATTTGTGTCGCGGTTCAGGAAGGTCAAGAGGAGGGGGGAGGGGGGTCAGCCGAGGCCCAGGAGACGAGTACGGCAAGTACAAGAGAGGGAACTGACGTAGCCAATGTCGCTCTACATAAGCAGTGTGTCAAAATGCAAGTCAGCTTCCCAAACCAGCGCAGGCTGTCGACGCTGACGAGCAGACGCACGAAGAACTTGATCTGATCCTTCCTAGCGAACAGCGCCGCGCCGATCGAGTGCACCGGCGCGTCTCCCCAGCGCTCGTAGTAGAACCTGCGATGCAACCCACGAGCCCACTCAAGCTCGTCAGCCACCGCGCATGGCCGCCGAGGAGGGAGAGAACGCACCCGCCGGCCTGCTCGAGGTGCTCAAAGTAGGCAGAGTAGGCCTCGCCGCGCCAGAAGTCGAGGTCGCCGATCTCGAAGTTGGACCAGAAGTGCTGCAGGTCGTCAGAGGCGTGCGAAGGGGGAAGGGGACATCAGTTGTGCTGGTTGCAGAGCGGGTGGGGGTGAAGATGCAGAAGGAGAGGGGCAGAGCAAAAAGCGGCGAAGGGGAGGGAGGGGGTCGGGCTGAGGACGCACGCAGTGGTTGTACTCCTTCCCGCCGTCGTCCGACAGGAAGCCCATCGAGTTGTCCTTGGCGACGTACTGCGGGTGCTTCTCCATGAACTTCTTGGTCTCGTCCCAGAGCGTGACGATCGTCTCGGTGTACTCGTAGAGCGAGAGCGTGAAACCTGCGCTCGCCCAAGGTTCTCAGCCACCCAATCGCAACCCGGCAGCGTCTACGGAACGACGAGGGGTACAACGCACCGTACACGAGGTCCTCATCCTCCATCACGAGGAACGGATCGTACCGGATGTCGCAGTAGAACTTGACGCTCGGCTCGACACGCCAGCTGATCGCATCGCACTTGAGCCCGTTTACCGCGCACGAAGGAGCAAGGGCGGGGACGCACTAGTACCGATACTTCATGAGCAGCGGGTGGCGGTAGAAGAAGCCGGAGTTGAAGCGGCACATGTTGCGGTACGGGACGGAGCCGCCGTAGATGCTGTGCCCGACGAGGGCGGTGGACGCGCAGCGGTGGTCAGCTTGGGCGGCGGGAGGAGACGCTGCGAGCTGCTGGGGCTGAAGGGGGAAGACGTACACGTTCTGAGAGGCGGCGCAAGTGAGAGTGTCAGGTAAAGAGCTTACGAGCCAAAGGGTTGGGAGGTGAAGCGCGCACCTGAGCGACCATGTCGTCCCTCGCCTTCCTCGCCTTCTCCTCGTCGATCCTACCCTCCCTCGCATAAGGTCAGCCCAAGGTCACGTCCACGATGCCCCCTTACCACGGCCGAGCAGAGCGGGCGGGAGATGAAGGAGCAGGAACAGGGGAAGGGGGCGCACCAGTCAGGCTGCTCCCAGTGGTCCTTCGGGATCAGGCCGTAGTGCGCAGAGCGCGAGGCGATCTGGCTCGTGTACCTGTTCCCCTCGACCGCACGTGTCAGCACACATGCACTGCGGAGAACAAGAACGACAGACAGAGGGCAAGAGGGAGCGGAAGGGGGGAGGGGGAGGGGGTGCGCACTTCTTGAACTCGGCGTCGAACGGCTGGTCGTTCAGGAACACCCAGTCGTACCCTGCCCACCAGTTGACTAATCAAACCAGTCCCAAGCGCATCGCGACGTTCAGCGGTAGAGTGAAGCGGGCGAAGGGAAAGGGATGGGGTGAGTCGATGGACGGCCTTGACGAGCTGCGCGCTCAGCGCAAGAGGATGGGGGGGGGGGGGGCACGACGCACAGCGGTCCTCCATTTGCTGCTCGCACCAAGCTCACAGTCAGCCCTCTCCCCCTCGGCAGCCGCGAGCAGGGATGGGAAGGGACGGACCTGCATCGCAGGGATGATCTGCAACGGGTGTCGACACGTCGGTGACAGAAGTGGGGGGGGGGGGTGAGCAAAATCAGCTGCGCTGCGCTTCGGAGGGGCTGCGGCGGGCCTCGAAGGACGCACCTCCTGTCCAGGCAAGAGGAGACAGCGGGAGTGGGTCAGCTCCGGTTCAAAGGGACGGATCGACGGCAGGTCGCTGGTGGCACGCAGGGGAGGGGGAGGCGATAGCGAAGGAAGGAAGGAGCAAGGGAGGGCAAGCAGGCGACGGACGCACCCAGAGATCCGAGTTGCGGGCGAGCACGACGAACGTCGCGTTGGCATGCCGCCTGCCCTCGTGCCCGCTCGTGCCGTTGAAGCCCGCCCCGACGCGGTCGGGCAGGTTGGGCGGGTAGCCGGCGTACTTGGGCACGCGGAGGGCGGACGCCTGCGAGGCGAGGGAGGTGTAGTGCGTCGGCGACGCCGGGTGCAGGAGCGCAAAGAGGGAGAGGAAGGAGAGCGCGAGGAGGACGAGCGTCCGCGGGCGCGGGACGGCCAGGGTCGGCGGCATGACGCTCTGAGGGAGGGCAACGATGGGTCTGGGTGACGAGGCCCGCGATGGAAGGGAAGGGGAAGGGAAGAGAGGGGGGGGGGATGCGATGGTCGGACGGACGAGCAAGGGAGGAGGAGGAGGAGCCCATGAGCGCTCAGCGACGTTCAGTGTTTCACCCGAGCAGCTCCACCGGCCGTCCCACCACCGGCCCACACCCCTGCTGACCGGTGGCGACACGATGCTCGCAGCTCGCAGGGGGGACACCGGGCCAAAGCGCCTTCTAATACTCGTTCATCAGGCCCTCGACGACGGCCCACCACTGCCGGCCCTCCTCGCTCCCCTCCGCCACGACGCGCTCCCCGACCTCCTCCTTCGTGAGCACCGCGACCTCCGTCCAGCCGTCCTTGCGCGCGGCCGGCGTCAGCTCGAACGCGCCCGCGATCAGGTGCGCTTTGAACAGGAAGGTGAGGGCGGCGGGGTGGGGAGAGGAGGACGACGAGGAGGGGGAAGGGAGGAAGGCGATGGGGTGCCGGCCGACGGGCCAGAGGGAGAGGTTCGGGCCGAGCTGGGCGTGCGCGTTGGCTTGTGCGCGCTGCGGTCGGTGCGACGGATGGGCCCGCAGAGCAAAGGGAGAGAAGCGCCTGGTCAGAAGCCGTTTCAAGGAGGGTGCAGAACGCTGGTACGCGCGCGCGCGCGCGCGCCATATGAAACAGACACGCAGCTCTCAAGCGAGGCCTCTCGACGAGACGCCAAGCGAGGAAGGAAAGGTCAGGCCCTACTCACAGCAGCCAGCCCTCGGACGTCCTCCCCAGCCTCCGGTGCGGCAGGCGTGACGATCCCCGCGCCGGGGAACCGCCACTTGCCCTTCCCGTTACCGACGACGACGTACACGCTGCGGTCGCCCTTGCGCTCCATGCTGTCGGTCCCCTTCCTGCCGGAAGCGTCCTCCCTGTCCCGGCGGGGGAGCAGGTCCGCGAGCGCCGCGTCCTGCTCGACGGGCTCGACCGCGTCCTCCTCGGCGGGCTCGATGCCGTACGCCGTGCGGAGCAGCTCCTGCTCCTCGTGCGCGAACCGGCGGGCGGCGAGCGAGCCCTTCTTGAAGTAGATGTTTTCCGGCAGCGGCGCCGACAGGGCCCGCGTGAGGTGCGCGGTGTAGGCGTGCGTCGCCGCGAGGAACTCGGGCGTCGGCGGCGTCAGGTACGGCCGGCGCTGGAGGAGGAGCTGCGTGTGCAGCCGCGGAGGGGGGACGCTGGCCGGTGCCGACGCGGACGACGACGAGGACGATGCGGTGGGCTCCGTGGCGTACGAGCGGGCCGGGAGCTTGGGGCGGACGGCTGCGAGCGAGGTCGAGCAGCATCGGTCGGGAGGACAGTCAGGGTTGAGAAGGGCCAGGGAAGAGGGGGGGGGGGGGGGCACGCAAGGGTAGCGAGCGATGGTCAGCTCGGGAGTCCTCGAGGGTCGACGGGCTCCTCCATGGTGACCCCTCCCCTTCCGAGCCCGTTCGCCTGCCACAGGCTGCCCAGGGCCGTCCTGCGCATGCGGAGCGACCGACGGAGCAGCGGCGCGTCAACGGCCTGAGCGGACCCCGAGCGCGCTCCCTCCGCCACCGGTGGACCAAAGACTGGCTGCTCGAGCTGAAAGAGGAGGACGGACCGTCTGCGAGCCTGCGGGCGAACGGGCGGGAGACGGACATGACCGGGGACAAGGGAGGAGAGAGGGCTGCTGGCTGGCTGCTCTCTCCTTGGCTTTTCGCTCTCCGCGGCGGCGGCGGCAGCGACGAAGCTCAGCCCACACGCCCCGACCGACGACGACGACGACGACGCACCCTCCCCCCCCCCCATGTCAGTTTCTCTTCTTCCGTGCAGCCCTGGTCACCGTCGGCTGCTTGCTGACCCGTCTGCCTTTTCCCCTGTGCCGCTGCTCTTCTCGCTCTGCCCCGCGTTTGGACGCGCCTGCCGACCCCGTCCGCCGCCGCCGCCTCTCGCGCCCGGCCAATCGCCTGCGTCCGCTCTCCTTCCGCTCGACCTCGACGCTTTCCCGCAGCCCCCCTCCCAACCCTTCCCCTCCCATCCCCAGCTAGCCGCAATGCCTATCATCGGTGGTCCCCTCGGCCCTTCGTGCGTCCGCTTGCTCCTGCTCTCGTTCGTGCCTGCCTGGGCTGCAGCCAGCAGCACCACCCGATTCCTTCCTCTCCCAGCTCCGGCCCTCCCACCTCCCCTCCCCCTCCCCCCTTGTCCCCTCCCCGTCCGATCAGCAGCTGACCGTCCTTGCTCGCTCGCTCCTCCCCTTCTCCTCGCCCGTCGCCCTGCACGGTGCCCTCTCGCCGTCCGTCCGCCCACGGACTCGCATGCATCCGCGTCCTCCCCTACCCTTTTTTCCCGCCCACGCCCGACCTCTCGCGACACGGCCTGCATCGCTCCTCGGTCCGCCACTCGCACTGCTCGTTCTTCGCCCGCCTCTCCACCGGCTGGCTGGGCCTTCCGTGCTTGCTGTCGACGTCTGGCTCGTCCTCGCGCCGGATCCTGGTCGCGATCGTGCCTGTGCTGTTGCTGCATGCTGCTGCTGCCGCGCCGCCGATGGTCCCCTCGCACCCACTTCCCACCTCTCCATGCCTTCCTCCCCATCCTCAGGCTGGCCCCCTGGATCCGCTCCAAGCCCGCGCTGCACAAGTTCCTCATGCCGATCGCGCAGGTGTACGCCAACGCGTGCGGCTACCGCCAGCTCGGCATGCGGTACGACGACCTGATCCAGCCGTGGTCCAACGAGGTCCAGACGGCGATCGGCCGGCTCAGCGAGAACGAGGGCTACGACAGGATGTACAGGATCAGGAGGGGCATCCAGCAGAGCATCCTCCACCGCGACCTGCCCAAGGAGCAGTGGACCAAGCCTGAGGACGTGCGTCACCTTTCTCCCTCGTAACACTCCGTTCCCCCCCCCCCCGTCCCCCTCTTCCCCCTCCCTTCTTGTCCTCTCTCTCTCTCTCTCTTCCGCCCTCCTTCATCTCCATTGTTTCAAGGGCTAGTGCGGGTCATCCTTTCTCTCTTCCCGGCGGACGCACGTCGACCACGACGTTCGATCCTGCCTTGTCCATCCGACCTCAACTCGACGCCCTTTCGATCCATCCCGCCTTCTCCCGATCCCTCCTGCCCGCCGGCCCCATCGCACCTCGCTGACCACCGCCGCCTCCCCTTCCGAACCCACAGGACGTCCGCTACCTCACCCCGCTCGTCCAGCAGGTCATGAACGAGACCAAGGAGAAGGCCCTCTGGGACAACCTCACGGTCGAGCCTGCCAGGAAGTAGAGCGGGACCGTTCTTTCTCGTCGGCTGGGGCGCCAAGGGAGGATGGAGGAGGGGGGGGGGGAGAGAGAGGAGGGAGATAAGGAATGAAACTGCGTTCTTCGAACTGAAAGGGGAGACCGCGCGTGCAGATCGTCCCAGGGAAGTCTCTGCGAGCGGCGGCGGCGGCGGCGGCGGTGAGCTTGACTCGTGAGATAGTCGGGCGTGTGAGGGGCTCGGAGGTAGACCTAGAGGCAGGCATGCCTGGGTGACGTGCCTACGTAAGCCGCCGGAACGGATCACTCGAGGACGCCGCGCCCGGCCTGCGCAGCCGACACTCGACGACGACGACGACGAGCTGCTCTCGATCCCGCCCAGCCCATCACCCTCCGTCGGTACATCTTCGTCGGACGCCGGGGCCCATGCACCGTCGTCTGCTGCGTAGCCTGAGCGCTGCTCGTCCGCGTCCAGGTCGACCTTCCTCGGCCCTCATCAACCCTGTGCGGCCGGCCCTTCGCACCCTCTCCTCCTGCTCCTTCCCTCGCTTCCTGCTTCGCTCCTGCAACCCTCCTCCTCCTCTTCCTCGGCTAAGCCTGTCGTCCTACCTCGGTCAGACGCGCACCCTGTCCTCCCTCACCCTCGACGACACCCGCGTCCCGACCGGGCTCTACATCAACGGCGCCTGGACGCCCGGCCGCGGGCAGCCGCTCGACACCGTCAACCCGGCGACGGAGGCCCTCCTCGGCCCGTTCGACACCGCCTCGCCCGAGGACGTCGACCGCGCCGTCGCGGCTGCCCGTGCGGCGTTCGAGACGACGTGGGGGACCAACGTGCGCCCGGCCGAGCGCGGCCGGCTCGTCGACGCCCTCGCCGACCAGCTCGAGCGCGCCAAGGACCGCATCGCCCGCGTCGAGGCGCTCGACTCGGGCAAGCCTGTCGAGTGGTGCAAGGCTGACATCGGCGATGGCGTCGCCTGCCTGCGCTACTTTGCCGGTGCGTTGCCTTCCTTCCGACTCCTCGGCAGGAAGCTCGCGGGCGCTGATGCTGCGCGCCCCTTCCCCCCCGCGCCCTCTCTCCGACGCCTTTGCCGGACTGCAGGCCTCGCCGACAAGATCCAAGGCAGCAGCATCGAGATCGACGACCGGTCCAAGTACGCCGTCACGCGGCGCGAGCCCATCGGCGTCGCCGCCCAGATCGTCCCTTGGGTGCGTCCCCCCCCCCCCCCCCCTCACGCACGACCCTGCGCACGAGACCAGGGAACCCTCGTACTGACGTATGCTCCAGGCTTTGCCTCGCAGAACTACCCGACGCTCATGATGGTCTGGAAGGTCGCACCCGCGCTCGCAGCGGGGTGCACCATCGTGTTCAAGCCGGCGGAGAACACGCCGCTCGCGACGCTGCTGTTCGCAGAGCTCGTCGAGGCCGCCGGGTTCCCCGAGGGCGTGTTCAACGTCGTCAACGGGCTCGGCTCCGTCGTTGGCGAGGCGCTCAGCCGGCATCCTGACGTCGACAAGGTGGGTCGCATCCCTCGAGCGTTCTGCTGCTGGACAGACTAACTGACTGACCGACCGACCGACCGACCGACTGTCCTCGCGCACGCCCGCACGCAGATCGCCTTCACGGGCTCGACCGCGACGGGGCGGCGCATTGCGATCGCCGCGGCCGAGTCGAACCTGAAGAAGGTCACGCTCGAGCTTGGGGGCAAGTCGGCCAACGTCGTCTTTGCAGAGTTCGTTGCGAAAACCCTCCTGGACTGCCTCCAGAACCGGCTCAGATAGCTCATCCCTGCCGTTCCACCTCCGTTCGCAGCGCAAACCTGGAGCAGGCGGCCAATTGGGCCGCCTTCGGGGTCTACGAAAACATGGGGCAAAGCTGCTCGGCTGGGTCGCGCATCTTGGTCCAGGACGACGTGTACGACGCCTTCTGCAAGCTCTTCGTCGACGCCGTCGAGCAGATCAAGGTTGGCGACCCGCTCGCGGAGGACACGTTCCACGGCGCGCTGGTATCCAAGGCCCAGTTCGACAAGGTCCTCGGCTACATCGACGCGGGCAAGAGGGCCGGCGCGAGGCTGATCGCCGGCGGTGCGTTCCCAGCTCTCCATCGACCTTGTCCTCTGCTTGACTGAGTGCGCACTTGAACGCTTCAGGCGAGCGCCACGGCGACAAGGGCTACTTCATCCAGCCCACCGCGTTCGCAGACGTCACGATGGACATGACCATCGCCAAGGAGGAGATCTTTGGCCCCGTCGCGTGTCTCATCCGGTTCAAGACGGAGGAGGAGGCCATCCAGATCGCGAACGACACGGAGTATGGGCTGGCTGCGGCGGTGCACTCGCAGAGTGCGTTTTCATTTCTCTCTCGCTGCCTCCGACGCGCAGACACGAGGGAAGGCTGATGCCCCTGGCGCTGGCAAAAGACTACGCCCGTGTCCAGCGCGTCGTCCGCCGGCTCAGGGCCGGCACCGTCTGGGTCAACCAGTACGTCCTCGTCTCGCACCAAGTCCCGTTCGGCGGCTTCAAGCAGTCGGGGAACGCGCGTGAGCTAGGAGTCGAGGTGCGCTCGACCACTTCGCTTACGCCTCCAGCGCGGCGCTGACGTGCTGGCGGTACGTTACACGCAGGGTCTCGAGCCGTACCTCACGACCAAGGCCGTCCACCACTACTACGGCGAGGACCTCGAGTGGCCGATCAAGCTCTAGATCACATGCTCCCCTTCTTTTCCCGCCGTCTGACCCCGTTGTCTGCAGCTCTTTCCACAAGGCTTGCGTCCGATCATCCCGTGCGAGGGGTTTGTTCGTGAGAGTCGACCATGCAGACGCGCTCCTGATCGTTCACGTCGTCGTTCTCTCGCTGTCGCGCTCCTCCGCAAAAGGAATTCTGTGCCATGCCTCACTGAGCCAGTTGGCTCGCAGCAAAGCCGTTCATTGAAGAGCGGCACAGAGCATTGTACAGACTGGAGCAGATTGGCCATTGAGTTGATTTGCCCTTCGTCGGGCTCTCCGGCGGCGATGGTGCGGCTGCTGCTTACTCGTCCGCGCCGAGAAGCGTCCGCTCTGACTCCCTTTAGACCCAGCCTCTACGACAAGTCTGCCCAGGTCAAGCAGAGTTTGGGCCTTGGAACCCGGCCAGAAGCGAGCGGCACACCTTGAGTCTCCGCTCCTTCTTGCGCTCCTTCTTCTCGAGCGACTCGCTTCGTCTTCGCCCGCCGCATTCCGGCTTTGAGGCTTCCCGTTCTTCGGCTGCACCTTCGTCCCTGACCTCCGGAAGCGAGGACATCCACGGGAGAAGGAGATGATTTGTAAGGGCTGAAAGGGGGGTTGAAGAGGGCCGGATGAAACCTGACGGAAAGCCGGGGCGTCGACGTCGAGATGGCGTTGGCAGCGATTGGCATTCTGCTGTGCGCCGGCAGATTCACGCCTTCTTCCAGCTGCCACCCTCCGAACGACGGCTCAGCAACCTGGCTGTTCTGGCCTGGTTTGTCAGCACTTCGACACACCCCCCTCGTGGTGCAATGGGGCGTTGAGCTCGGTATCAACCCCCTTTGGGGCCCAGTAGATCAGGCAGCTCAGGCCGGCGCCCCTCTGCTGACCCCACCCCCCGCTACATCGCCTGCGGTGCTGAAGTTGCTCGAGTCTCTGATGCCGCTGGCAAAGGTTCGAGGTTCGAGGCCGCTGCAGCGTGGCTCCGATATCTAGATGAAGGCCATGCTGATGAGGAGAGCGAAGCACGCGTCAGTCCAAACTCGGATGAGTTACTCCAGAGGAGAGAACGCACCAGATCCGCTTTACTTGCGCGAGCGATCCCTTTCGCTACGCTCCTCCCCCTCGCCGTCCTCCCGCTCGTTAGCCGGCGTCCGGTCTCCCCCGCTCAGATCCACGACCCGCGCACCCTTCCCCGCGAGCCGCTCGGCCTGCTCGTCGCTGTGCGTGATGAGGAGGTACGCCTTGGGCCCGCCGCCGTGGGGTGATGACCGGCCGCCCGAGGGGTTGTGTGCTGAGCGGGGGAGGAAGGAGAGGAGCGTCTGCTCGACCTTGGCGGTCGTTTCCGGGTCGAGCGCGGATGTCGGCTCTGTCACAAGTGCAGGCGATGAGCTCAGAAGCCAGGGCACAGGGCGAAGAGGGCAGGGGACGCACCGTCAAGGAGGATGATCTCCGCGCCGCGCCCAAATCCGTTCCCGCGCGCGAAGCTCGTGGCGAGGGCGATGCGCTGGCCCTCACCGCCCGACAGGTCGCCCCAGCTGCGCTCCCACAGCAAGCGGGGGACGTCCCACTCCTCGCTCAGCTTGTACGGGTCGAGCACGTCCTTGTCGTCGTCATGGTCGTCCTCGCCATCTTCAGCTAGCGCGACCGCCTGCTTGCGCTGAAGGAACCCAGGAAGCCACGACGACGACGCTGCCGGCACTGGCAGCGTCCGTCCCGAGCGCGAGCGAAAGCTCCGAACTTTGGTGAGGAAGTCGGTCGGCGTGCCGGGGAGGAGCGACGGCCGCTGCGGCTGGTAGAGCACTTGCGTGCGGTACGCTGGGATGCCGCCTTTCACTTCGGTCGGCTTCTGCCCGCGGAGCTCGACCTCGCCGCTCTGGTACACTGCGAGCTGGGCGATGCACTTGAGCAGCGTCGTCTTGCCTAGTGACACGCTCAGCAAAAAGCAGGGTCAGCCAACAGGACGTTGCCGCACAAACGAGGGAGCCGAAGGACGCAACCGGCTCCAGATCGGCCGCGGATGATGACGACGTCGCCCTCGTTGACGTCGAACGTGACGTTGGCAAAGATGGCAGAGCCCGTGCCGTCGTCGCGGCGGATGGTGAGGTCCTTGACGGCTGGCAGAGCGCAGAAGGGTGAGGAGGGGTCGTCAGGACGTGCCAGGAGGTCGAGCTCAACATGTGCGGCATGGCCGCCAGCCCCGCAGATGGGCCTTGAGCGGGCAGCAGCGCAGAGCGCTCGACACCCAGACGTACAGAGTAGCGGTGCCATGTTGCTCTAGTGCTCTACGGGTTAAGCTGCGACGAGGACACCTGGCGAAGAAGGGGGTCGGGGATGAGGTCGAGGGGATCGCTGCGGCGTTGCGTCACGACGGCTGCTCTCGGAGGGATATTAGAAGCGCTGCACTTGGCGAACGAGGCACATGGTATGTCGCCCCCAAAGACGGCGGCGCGCTACAGGCAGGACTGAAGAGGGACAAGGTACGATGAGGTCGCATCGTCGCGCAGGTCCGGGGCACTGAAGGCAAGTGCATGGGATCGAGAGCGGCGCGCGGGAGGCCCCCTGTCCAGGTCCTTTCCAGGAACGTCCTCCCATCCGGACCCAATCCGCTCGCCACTTCTGCGCGACCTTACAGCCAGTCTTGTGCAGGCAGCGAGAAAGGTTGTCCGCGGTGGGGCGTCTCGGAGGAAAGGGGGAGGGAGGAGAGGGCGGGGTGCATGGGAGCGCTGCGCGTCACAACTTGACAGCGACGCAGTCATACTGCCGAAGAACTGGACCACCGCATCCTCCAGCAGGCTGGGCGTTCAAGGGCACAGCCAGCTCAGGTCGATATGACGCTCGTCGTCAGGCCTTCACTCGATGGTCTTGGGGTCGTAGTGGTTGCGCTCGAGCTAGTCAGAGGTCAGGACGGCAGCACCCCCGCGCGTACAGTCAGTTTCTGCCTCTCAAACGGGACCGCTGGACGCTGGCGGACGCACCTCCTCGGTCAGGAGATCCTCGGCGAGCTCGACCAGGTGCGTCTTGACGAGCAGATGGCCGGCGTCGAGGTCGGCGATGATGAACTGCTCTGCGCCGGTCTGCTGCAGCTTATCGTTGTGGTAGAGGAGGACCTGCAGGCGAGGAAGCGTCCTCAGCGGGGGAGAGTGTGGTGAACGACGCATGGACAGGAGGGACGTACCTGCTTGACGGCGGGATCGCTATCGAGGGGAAGGTCCAGTTCGGAGGTCAGCCGCGAAGGGGGGGCGGAAACAGTGTGCAAGCGCGCGCACCAGGTGATGAGCGTGCCTGTGCAGGGCAGAGCAAACGCCGGTCAGACAAACGTCCCGAGCCTGAGGGGACACGACGACGACGGACCTGCTGTCGCCTGCGGCATCGTGCGTCGGCCGAGTGTGATGATATGTATGTAGAAGAAGGTGGATGTCGTGCTCTCGAGGCGGGCTCAGGCGACGCCGCCGCCTCCGACCATCACCTTGCCGCACCCCACGATGGCCGACTCGCTCGCTTCGGCCGCAGACCAGCTCGCCAGCACGTCGCTCAGCCCGCAGGAGCCCGCCTCGGGCCTGCCGCTCCCGGGCGACAAGCGCCACTGGTCCTTCGCGACGGAATGGTGCGTGCTCCTCTCGTTCGCCCGCCGCGCTCGGGCCTGACTCGAGGTCGTCTGCTGCCTTTGCGCCAGCGCGACCGTCGAGAACCCCAGCCTGGCGCTCAAGGACCAGCATGGCTCGTCGTCGGTGCCCATCTACCAGACGGCCACCTTCAAGGGCATGGATGGCGCGTTCGACTACACGCGTTCGGGCAACCCGACGCGCTCGTTCCTCGGTGCGTCCATCACCCGACCTTGCGTCCCTGTTTGATCGGCGCATGCTGACCTGGTTCGCACGGCCGTCGCACAGAGCACCACCTGAAGAAGATCTCGGGCGCCGCGACGGCCCACGTCGTCAACTCGGGCATGACGGCGCTCGACCTCATCCTCCGCCTCGTCAAGCCTGGGGAGACGGTCCTCGCCGGCGACGACCTGTACGGCGGCACCAACCGCCTGCTCGGCTGGGCCGGCACTGACGGAGGCCTTGTGCGTCCTTGCTTCCGGTGTTCGCTCGCTTCCAAAAGCTCCTGCTGACGGCTCGAGCGGTTGATGCGCGCAGGACGTTCGGCACGTCGACACGACCAACCTCACCGCTGTGGCCGAGCAGCTCAAGCCGGGCCAGAACAACGTGACGATGGTCTTGCTCGAGTCGCCGACGAACCCTCTCCTCCGTATCGCCGATGTGCGCGGCATCCTCGATCTCGTTCGCAAGGGAGCCCCCGTGCGTCCCGCTGCTTCCCCTTGATGCGCCATGCCCTTGCCCTTTCCGCTGACACACACCTCTCCGCCTCCGCAACAGAATGCCCTCGTCGTACTCGACAACACCATGATGTCGCCGTACCTCATGCGGCCGCTTGATCTCGGTGTCGACATCGTGCGTCCTTTGCGTTTGCACTTTGCCTTTCTTTGCACGCCTGACTAACGTGCTTTGCTACGCGCAGGTGTACGACTCGGGCACAAAGTACCTCAGCGGCCACCACGACCTCATGGCTGGTGCCGTCACCGCACGGACCGAGGAGGTCGGCAAGCGCCTCGCGTGGTTCGTCAACGCGATGGGCACCGGTCTCCCTCCGTTCGACTGCTTCATGCTCCTGCGCGGGCTCAAGACGCTGCCGCTGCGCATGGACAGGCAGCAGGCGTCGTGCGGGCTGCTTGCGTCGTACCTGCACTCGCTCGGATTCAAGGTCAACTACCCGGGGCTCAAGGCCGACCCGGGGCACAAGCTTCACTTCTCGCAGGCGAAGGGCGCAGGCGCCGTCATGTCCTTCGAGACGGGCGACGTGGACCTCAGCAGCAAGATCGTCAGCGGGACGTCCATCTTCGGCATCTCGGTCAGCTTCGGCGCTGTCAACTCGCTCATCTCGATGCCGTGCCTCATGAGGTGCGTCTCGACTCAAGCGCCTCTTCGGAACGGCTGGCTGACGAGTGTTCCCTTTTCCAGCCACGCCTCCATCCCTGCGCACCTCCGCGCGGAGCGCGGCCTGCCTGAGCATCTCATCCGCCTCTGCATCGGCATCGAGGACGTCACGGACCTGATCGATGATCTCGAGTCGTCCCTGCTCGCGTCGGGCGCGATCGTCGCCCGCCGCTCCCCGCGCGCGGCCGCGCCGACGGACGAGGACGACTGGGCGTCTGAGCGGGCGCGGGCGTTCGAGCGCGTGCCTGTCGGCCAGGCGCCGGAGAGCGCTGGCGAGGACAAGGGCGAGATCCTCGTTTCGGCGCCGGGGAAGGTGATCCTGTTCGGCGAGCACGCGGTCGTGCATGGCGTTGTGAGTGAAACTTTCGAGTAGACCGTCCCCAGCCCTCCCCTTTATCTCTCTTCCTAGTGCACAAGGGATCGCACACAGCTTGTAGAGCGACACAAAATCGTTACGTTGTAGCTTCGCCCTCGTCCCCACATCTCCTTCTATCTTCCTATCGAAAGACCCTGTTCGCTTCTATCCGCCCGCGCTCAACAGCAAGCTGAACCCTGCTTCCTCGTTTCTCGTGTGCGCAGACCGGCTTGGCAGCATCCGTCGACCTCCGGTGCTTCTCGCTCCTCACCCCGCGCCCGTCTTCGTCCCAGATCACGCTCTCGATCCCGGACCTCGACTCAACGCAGACCTGGGAGATCGAGACGCTCCCGTGGGGCCTTGCGCCCGAGTGGGATGGCGCAGCGCCGACGGAGCTCGACCAGGCGCTGCTGGCAAGGTGCGAGGAGCTGGCGGAGGCGAGCGGGATCGACGAGCGCGGGCGGGTGAGCGCGGCTGCCTTCTTGTACTTGCTCGTCGTGCTCAGCAAGGGCAAGCCGTCGTACGTTTTTTCTCCTCTCCATTGGCACGTCTCGTTTTGCACGCGGACACATGACTTACGCCCGCGGCGTTCGTCCATCCGTGCAGGCCCGGCTTCGAGTTCGTCGCACGCTCGTCCCTACCCATGGGCGCCGGCCTCGGCTCCTCCGCAGCCTACTCGACCTGCCTTGCGACCTCCTTCCTCCTTTATTTCAAGCACGTCATCCCCCCGGCCCTCCCCATCCCCTCCTCCTCGACGCACAAACACATCTCGCACGCCGGCCGGCGCGCGATCCCCCAGCCGACGGTGGAAACGGTCGACCGGTGGGCGTTCCTCGCCGAAAAGGTGATCCACGGCAACCCGAGCGGGATCGACAACGCCTGTTCAGTCCGCGGGGGCGCGGTCGCGTTCAGGAGGAAGGTCGAGGGCGTGCAGGAGGGCGGGATGGAGGGGATCAAGTCGTGCGCTCCTCTCTGCTCTCGTAACCTTGCCAACGCATGCTCACCCTGCCCCCCCCCCCCCCTTTGGATCTCGCTAAGATTCTCCTCCGTCCGGTTTCTCATCACCGATTCGCGCGTCGGGCGCGACACTAAGACGCTGGTAGCAGGCGTCAACGCGCGCCTCCAGGCCGAACCGGACGTCATCCGGCCGATCCTGCGCGCGATCCAGGCCATCGCAGACGAGGCACAGCGGTGCCTCAAGGACGTCGAGATGCCTCGGGCAGAGCTGATTGACGGGCTGAGCGTGCGTCCTTGCTCGTGCGGCGTTCCGCCCTGGGGCCAGCGCTGATGCTTCAGACCTTCCAGGTGCTGATCCGGGAGAATCATGACCACCTCGCCAACCTGGGCGTCTCGCATCCTTCTCTTGAAGAGATCATCAGCCTGACCAAGACCGCGCCGTACGGGCTCTCGACGAAGCTCACCGGCTCGGGCGGCGGCGGTTGCGCCGTGACGCTGCTGCCTGATGGTGCGCCGCCCTGCTTGACGACAACCTGCTTCATCTGTCCCTTCACTGACCCTTGCCGACGACAGACATCACCCCCGAGACCCTGACGACCCTCAGGGCAGCGCTCGAGAAGGCCGGCTTTGCGCCCTACGTGACGGCCGTCGGCGGGTCGGGTGTCGGCTTCCTGCACCCGGAGGACCGGAGCGCAGGCGCACGCGCAGACCTCGCGCAAGAACTGCTGGGCGCGGGCGTGGAGGAGCTCGAGAAGTGGGCGCTGAGCAAGGGACGTTGGGGGTTCGCTTGAGGATAGATGTCCTCGACTCGGCTATTCGTCCCCGAGCACGCTAGGAAGGGCCACAGATGCATGCGCCCGACTTAATTGTCAAACTCAAGCGTCGACTCGAGCGAGCAGTGATGCACCAGCGAGCGCATCCTCGGACTGCTGCCCGCGTCCGTCGGCCCTCCTTCGCGACTGCCGCCCCTGCTTGACTTGCGAGCAATGGAGTCTGTACTACGCATCAGTCCGCCGCGGACACGGCCGGATTTCGTCTCTCCCGGCGAGGCAGCAACCGCAACCCGCTCCTCCTGGCTCCCTCAGCACCCAGACTCAGCTCGCATGACCTCCAAAGACGACGAGACGCTCGCCACTGCCTCGGACCCCTCTCTTGCGTCACCTGCCGTCGTCCCAGGCCCCTCCCAACCCGCCGTCGCACCGCCGACCGCCGAAGCCAGCTCGTCAACCGACCCCTCAGCCTCCATGTCGGCCCCTGCTGTCGCCGCCGTCGCTGACGCTGCCGGCACGCTGTCGAAGAAGGCGATCAAGCGAGCCGCCAAGTTTGCCGCGTTCGAGGCCAACAAGGCGTCGCGGCGGGCGCACGACAAGGAGAAGAAGCAGGCGCGCAAGCTCGCGGTTCAGGAGCAGATCGCGGCGGGCGACACGGAGCTGTTCGAGCTCGAGCAGGCCAAGGCGGCCAAGGCGAGGGAGAAGAGCAACTTGCAGCGCAGGTTCGAGTGGCAGGTTGACCCCAGCACGGGTCACAAGGCGCCCAAGGACGAGAGCGGCTGGTTCCAAGCGCGGTGCGTCGTCGACCTGGCGTTCGACGACCTCATGCTCGAGAAGGTGCCGTTCCTTCCTCTTGTGTCCGGTCCAGGGCTCATCTGGCTGATCACAGTCACCTGCACACACCTGCGGTATCACGCAGGAGATCAAGAGCATGGCCTCGCAGATCGGGTTCCTGTGGAATATCCAGCGCACCGCGGCCAAGCCGTTCCGCTCGCTCCTCTTCACCCACCTCGACAAGCGGCTCGGCGACAACCTGCGCACGACCATCTTTGACAAGAGCGTCGAGCGGTTCAAGACGACCGAGTGGTGGGACGGGAAGGACCTGGACGGCTTGTGGAAGACGGCCGGTGAGTCCAGCTGCTCAACGGCTGCGCGCCCGTGGTTCCTGACCCGTACCAAATCTCGTGACGGCAGAAGGCCCTGCATCGCCCGTCTCGGCGCCTGCTCCTCCATCAGAGAAACGACTGAGGAACGCCAAGCAAGATGCGACCAGCCCGCTGCCCACCAAGCTTTCCGAGCACGAGCTCGCGACCATCCGCGCGCTGCCGTCGACTTCGAGCAGGGAGAACGTAATCTACCTGACGGCCGACTCGGAGAACACGGTCGATGCGCTCGAGGAGGGCGTGACGTACGTGATTGGCGGGCTCGTCGACAAGAACCGACACAAGGTGTGTTTGCGCAGGCCGTTGCTCCCTCCCTCGCCAAGGGTACGGCATGCGCTGACCCATGGTTCTTGTTGCGCTACAGTCACTCTGCCTCAACAAGGCACACGACCTCGGCATCCGAACCGCACGTCTTCCGATCGGGCAGTACCTAGCCGACATGCCGACGCGCAAAGTGCTCACGGTCAACCAGGTGCGCTCCCTTCCATCCATCCCTCAAGCCGTTCGCCACTGACATCTTCCTCCCGCCCCGCGACGCAGGTGTACGAGATTCTCACCGCCTGGATCGAGACGCGCAGCTGGGAGACGGCGTTCAAACGCGTCGTCCCGCAGCGCAAGATGACCGAGGGCGGGCACAAGGCTGCCAAGCGGCAGAAGGTGTCGCACGACGACGACGGCGGTGGCGCGGCGGGCGCGAGCAAGGGGGAGACATCAGCTGCCGCTGCTGCTGCGACAGGTATGGCCGCGGCGGTGGCAGCGCCGGACGAGGCCGAGGACGACGAGGAGGCGGCCATGAACCTCTAAGGCCTGCGCTCGCTTGCACCACCGCATGTCGGCAGTCCGACGCGATGCATGCACCCTTGCGCCAGAGCTCAAGCAGATCGTGAAGGTCAGTCATCAAAGAGAGCAAAATACGAAGGGCCGGTCGGCCAAGAGGGGAAGTCGTAAACGGTGTGGGCCGCCTGTGAGGGAGCGAGAACGTCAGCAGACAGTCAGGGGAGTGGTGGAAGAGGACTGGCAGGACGCACGGAGTGTACGAGCAGATGTGCAAGTGTCGATCGTTTAGTAGCCCATGGCGTGGACGCGGTCAAGGTACTACGAGTAGAAGGAAGCAGGTCAGTCGATGCCTTGTGAGGAAGAAGCGACGGCGTATTACGCACCTCCTGGACCATCTTCTGCGCGACCTCGCGCTCATCGTCCTGGAGCTCCGCGACGTTAAGTACCTCGCGCTTCGCCTTGCCCTTCCCACGGCCGAACATGCCACCGACGACCTGGCCCAGGCTTCTGGGTGCCGGGAAGAGCAGCGGCTCGAGCCTCAGCCGGATCTCGGCCTCGCGCCTGCGCTGGCGCGCATCGATCTCACAGTCGACGGCGAGCCCGAGCGCGTCCTCGAGCGAGATCGCGCCGCCGCGCGAGGAGAGCGACTCGAACGCCGACTGGGTGACCGTGATCGTGTGCGAAGGCTTGGACGTGTACGCAGGCGGAGGGGGCAAGTCGTACGCCGGGAGCGCGGCGCGGCGCGGCCGAGGGGCCGGGGCGGGAGGGAGGGTGAAGGCGGACGAGGACGAGAGGGAGCAGGTCGACGACGAGGGCGAGACGTCGGATGCGATGCCGTCGTAGGCGAGGAAGCCGCTGCTGCTTGAGCTGGCGAGCGAGCCACGCGAAGAGGAGGAGGAAGAAGCGGAGGAGGACATGGGGAGGCTGCTGCGCGCGGGTGTCGGGAAGGGCAAAGGCGGTGGCGAGGATGGACAATGGCTTGCGTCGAGGCGGTGAGTGGATGAGGGCAGAAAGAAGCATGCTGCCAGGCGAGATTATAAGCATACGGAGGGCTGTCAGCTCGGGCGTCAAAGATGTCGATAGGCAAGCTGAAGGTGAAGGGCGGAGCGGCGGCCTGCAGGGCTCAGCGTGCGAGCGAGCGCTGAAGGCGGCTTAAGCTAAGAGCAGACGGAGACCTGCACCTCCTCCTCCTCCCTCCCTCCCACGTCCTACAAGACCAGCCTACAATCTCGGGCGTCATGACAACGACCTGCAGCCCGTTCCGCGGATGACGGCAGGTCGAGGGACAATTGGTGCGCGGCAGCTGTCGGCGGAATGCTCGACGAACGGCTCGAGCCCCTTTTTTCCGCGTGAAGCTGTTTCACCTTCCTGCGCGGCCTCCCCCCTGTCCTTCTCCTTCTTCCTCCGCTTCCAACTCCCAGCGTCGTCTTCAGCCCTGCAGCGGTTGACTGGAGATGAGAGATCTGTTCGCAAACTGAGAGCCTTGATGCTAAGCCATGCAGATTGAGCAGGAGAGCGGCGAGAGAGCAGGAACTAAGTGTGGCTGCGCGGCCGACCCAAACGTAGAGCAAACGACGCGCGCCGTCGAACAAGTTGATGACCTTCCGTCCGACGCGGCGCACAAGATGTAGAGTGACGAAGAAGCGGGACGAGGAGGGGGAGATGCAAGTCCGGATCTAAACCCAAGTTTGGATAGGAGTTGAGGGGGGAAAGGGTACAGAGTTGTTGGAGTTGATAACGGGATAATTCATGCGAGAGAGATAGAGAAAGAATAAGAAAGATTGTTCGTTAAAGGAGCGTGAGTGGGGAAGGCTGATCACGGGCGCGAGAGCGTCTCTCGTCGGTCTGGAAAAGGGTGGGAGCGCCAGAGGGAGAACGTCAGCATCAATGCGCAAGCAGGCATGCGGCGAGGACAGTAACGACGCACAGAACCAGAAGTAGCCCACGACGATGACGATCTGGCAGATGAGGCCTGCCCAGAACGGCCCAGACGCCATCGGCGAGCCCTTGACGCCGTCGCTGAAAGTCCAGTACGACGCGTCGGGGAAGACGGAGCCGGGACCGATGCGGTTCGGCGCCGTCTTACGCGCGACCATGACCGAGATCGAACCGATGACTGCGACGAGCGAGAAGTATACAGTGGTCAGGCACAGGGCGTCGCACGAAGGCGGGAGCAAGGTACGTACTCTGGGCAAGGGCAAGCGTCGCGCAGACGTGAAGTCGCGAGAGCGTCTGGAGCAGGATCATGCCGAGTCCGATGCCCTGGATGGCGTCGAGGACACCGAGCCAGAGCCAAAGACCGGTGCCGAGGTAGGGTCCTACGGGGCCAGCCCACGGGATGTACACTGCAGGCGAGAAGCGTGGAGGACGTGTCAGCAGCCGTGCGAGGCAGAGAAACGAGAGAGGGCAAGACGCACGTGCAAGACTCGACGTTCCCCACAGCATCTGGCACCATCGCGGGCAGCCGAGGCCGACGGCGAACACGCAGAGAATCCACGAGTGCGTCTTGGACAGCTTGGTGAGGATCGCGAGCAGGACGCCCCAGACGCCGATGAAGAAGATGAGAACCATGATGAGGATGCCCCAGGTTGGGATGTGCTTGTTAGACCACAGGAACGTCCAGTTGCGACCGTAAGGGCCCGAGAGCCAGTACGACTGGAGGATCTCGGCGCACAGGAACCTACCAAATCGAGGTCAAGGTCAGCGTCGCAGGTCGATTGTCAACAATGAGCGCGGTGGACGCACCAGATGACAAGCTTCCTGCGGAAGAGGGTGCGGTAGAAGTTGGGCACGGCCGGCGGGACCTGCTTATAGTAGTCCGGCAGACCCCACCGGAGGCAGACGAAGAAGATGAGGCAGAGGACGGCGAGCGGCCAGACGATGAGGACAATCCACCACGGCTGATGGACACCAGGCGCGTTGCCCGAAAGCTTGTTGCCCCAGTACCAAAGCGCCGTCGTCCAGAGCTGCTGGAGACCCTGGACCATGCACGCGCGCATCGCCCAGACCTCGGTCGCCGCACCTGCTTCCTCGCCGAAGTTGCAGCCAAAGAAAAGGAAGCCCGCAGCCGACGCGATGGCGTAGGCCCACGATGCGCCGTCGCTGACGCCCGAATTGACGCTGACCGAGAAGTTGCAGACGGCGGGCAGGCCAATCAAGAAGAAGGCGATGGCGAAGAAGATCCACGGAATCGAGAGGACAAGGACCGAGGGCTTGTACCGGAAGAGGCCGTACCAGATGAACGAGAAGGCGAGGAAGATCTGGGAGCACAGAGAAAGGATGAAGGGCAGCGTCAGCAACGACTCAGAATAAAGAAGAAGAGCGAAGGTAAGACGCACTGCACTGAGGACGTAGAGCGCGCGGTCCTTCTGGTAGTTAGAGCCAGACAGGAGCGTCATCTGGTACGACGTGGCCGAGAGCATCTGGCCCGCAGCGAGGATGAGGCAGTAGAGCGGCCACTTGCCGACCTGGCGCTGCATCGTGATCTGCAGGCGCGTCATGGGAGCTTCGGGCGCGTAGGTCTCGTTGTGGCCCTCGTTGGCCATCGTCGCCATGTTGCCGCTGTGGTGGTTGTGGTCGCTGCTGCCGTACGCGTAGCCGTCGTCCGGCGAGCCCGAGCGGTCGCCGTACGAGTTGTACGAGTAGTTGAGCGACGGCGCAGGCGTGCCGAATGTCGAGTCGCGCGATGACGACTTGAGCGAGGCCGTCGACGACTGGATCTTCTCCTTCTTGACGTTAGCGAAGTACTTGCGCTCGCTCTTGACGAGGAACTGCTCGATGCAGAGGTCGGCCTTTGAGTTGTCCGAGCTGAGTAGCTGAAGCTTCTGGATGAAGTCCTGCGCGACGTCGCCGTTGGCGTCGGTGAACTGCAAGAGACGAATCGAGAACGTGAGCAAAAGATGACGGCCTCGAAAGAAGAAGTGCAGGGACACACGTCGACGATAGCCTTGTTGAGCGGCGAGCTCGAGCCCTTGTCGTCCATGATCGACGAGATGGACTCGACGCTCGACACGCGCGAGTTGATCGTGAACGGGCGGTCGGGCGTGCGGTTGCCGCCCTCGACGAAGGGATCGCGCGTGCCCCGCGACTCCTTGGCGATCTGCCTGTTGGCGCGGGCGAGGAAGTCGTCGTATGTCTGGCCTTCGCGCGGGCTCGACGGCTCGGCAGGCGTGATGTCCTCGTAACCGCCGTAGATGCTGTCGGCGTCGTCGTAGCCAACGCTGGTCGCGACCGACGTGACGGAGCCGCGGCGCGAGTTGGGCCAGGGCTGCTGAAGGTCCTCCGACTCGGAAAGGGGCGAACCGGGCATCGGGTTGGGCGCGTGGGGGTACATGTCGGCGTACTTTTGCGAGATGCCGGTGTGGCCCTCCGAATCGACTGCGCTCCAGGCCATGGCGCCGGCGATGTCGCGGCTGACACGGATCGATCGGCGGTGGAAATCCTCGGTACGCTGACGCCACTCAACGACAGGGAAGCGCTGGACGCCAGAACGGGCACGGAGGATCGCACGCTGCTCCTCAGTCGACTTGAGGGCGAGTTTGATCGTCTTGGAGAGTTGCGAGAGCATGTGCTTGGTCGAGTCGGACTCAACGGGGAACCACTGCAACGCAAAGACAGACATCGGCAGTCAGCAACGTGAGCCGACGAAGCAAAGGCGAAACGGAAACGCACCCATCCGGGCATGAGACCAAGACCACCGAGACGCGAACCGACACCGAGCGCTCCCTTTCGACCGAACTCGACGGCGACGAGACCGAACGGCTCGTCACGCGACGGGATGAGGGCAAAGTCGGCACCGGAGAAGATGTAGGGCGGAAGGGCGGTGAACTCGGGCTTAGAGAAGACGCGCTCGGGGTACATTTCCATGAGACGGGCGAGCTTCTCGGCGGCAAAGCGTCCGTAAAGGTCGATGACGGGACCGACGCAGACGAGCTGGAGGTGCGGGCGCTTCTCGAGCAGGCCGGGCATGACGTCGGCGATCAGGTCGACACCCTTCTGCTTGGACCAACGGCCGACGAAGACGAAGAGATCGGCGTGCGGGTCCTGCTTGAGGCCGGCCCACTCCTGGCAGAGGCGCTTGTTCTCGGGACGCTGCTTCTCGGCAACCTCGTCAATGACAATTTTGTCGAGCGCGATCGGCTCCTCGTCGAGGGCGGCGATATCCGTCGGGTCCGGATTAGGTAGCGAATCGATGGC
The DNA here is from genome assembly GCA_014825675.1 of Cystofilobasidium ferigula. Lineage (NCBI taxonomy): Eukaryota > Fungi > Basidiomycota > Tremellomycetes > Cystofilobasidiales > Cystofilobasidiaceae > Cystofilobasidium > Cystofilobasidium ferigula. Next base: position 23,152 of record MVAM01000017.1, read on the forward strand.
GCGGAGGGTCCAGAGGGCAGGGTAACGGGCCCATGAACGCTTGCCGTACTTGTCCGAGACACCGGCAACACCAATCGAGTTCTGGTGGACGCTGATGAAGGCCGCGCCGGCGTGAAGCAGGTTGAACGTGTTGCCGAACTGGACGTACTGCGCGGCGGCAAGAGAGAAGGGGTTAGAGAGAAGCAGCGGAACCGAGGGAAAGCAGAGGCGAGACGAACCTTGGTGCAGACCTCCTTGCTGATGTTGAACGCGGCGCAGACCTCCTTCATCTCCTCCTTGGTGCGGAGCGGCCAGAGACCCTGGAACTCGGCGTTGTGGAGCGACAGGCAGACGGGGACGACCTTGGGCAGGAGATACAGCGGCGCAAGCGCGCCGTGGTAGTCGTTGATGTGGTAGATGTCGATGACGGGGTGGCGGCGGATGGTCTCTGCGATGGCCTGGTTCCAGGCCGAGTAGAAGATGGCCGACGACAAGTCGTCCATGCGGGCCGGGTACGGGTCCGACTTGGTTTGCGCGCGGAAGACGGGCGAGTCGAGGATGTAGTACGTGATGTTGTCGACGATGTGCGACTCGACCTCGATCAGGTACGACTCGCCGAAGATGGTAACCTCGATCGGGTCGGCGTACTCGCCGGCGGGGTACTCGAGATCCTTGACCTTGGGGACGACCCAGACGAGGTCGACGTCGGTCATGGCCTTGCCCATCAGCGTCGACATGACACCGAGACCGCCAATCTTGACCTTGAGCTTCCAGTCGAGGATCTCGTACTCAAGCGAGGCGATGAGGACCTTACGCCGGGGCTTCTTGGGGTCCTCGGGCCAGCCGATGACAGCGCCGCTCTTGGTCGGGATGATCTCGCCGGGGGCGGCCTTTTTCTCGGACAGGCCGCCCTTCTTGAGCGCGTCCATGATAGGGAAGTAGGACGTCTTCTCGGGCTTGACGCCCCACTCGTTGGTGCGGATGCCGTAGAAGCGCCACTTGAAGACGAGGCAGGCGATGATGGCGGTGAGGATCGGGATGGCGAGCAGGAGCGCGAACATGACGGCCGAGACGGCGGCGTTGCCCTGCGGGACGAGGTGCCACGTGCCCGTCTGGTCGTTGACGATGAGCTTCCAGGCAATGTACGGGTGGGGCGGGGCCGACATGTTGAGGTAGTTGGGCGCGTTGGACGACGGCGGCAGGCGGTCGAGCACGCCGTCGCCGTCGACGTCACCAAAGAAGTAGTCGTCGTACCCGAAGACGCAAAGCTGGACGATGGTCGGCCACGACGCCGAGAGCTGGAGCGACCACTCGCCGGGGGCGTCGGCCGACTGCGAGAGCGAGTTGCTCACGCCCGAGTCGTAGCCCCAGTTGTTGAACGGACCGCGGGCGATGTAGGCCGGCAGGCGGCGCTGCTGCTTGTAGCCAATGTCGGCGTGGACAAAGACGGGCGCGGCGTTGGCGATGTCCGAGTAGTACTGGACGATGACGTGGTGGCCCTCCCACGAGTCGAGCGCAAAGACCGACTTGTCGATCAGCGTCGACGCCTCCCAGGCAAACCAGTCGGTCCAGTTTTGGCCGTAGTTCCACGTGTAGCGGATCAGGTCGGCGCCGATCGCGGTGTGGTTGATGTGGAAGCCGGCGTCCGTCTCAGAGAAGATCGAGTTGTCGTAGTCGTTTTCGGGGAAGACGAGCGGGTTGTTGAGCTGGCCCTTGCGGATGAGGAGGTGATCGACCGAATTGGTGTAGCCGATCGCCGCGTCCTGCGCCGTCACGTTGCCGACCTTGATCTCGATGATGCCGTCGGGCACATTGACGAGGTCGGCTTCCATGTACCACGCCGACGGGTCGATGCCGTAGAGTAGGCCTTCGCTCGGTCCGGCCCAGGTCTGACAGTTGACGTTGGTCAGCGTCGGCGGGTTGCCGACCACGGTCGAGACGTTGTATGTGATGGCGTTCTGGAGCGCGGTGCAGTCCATCGGCGTGTTGTACTCGAACCGGATCTTGACCGTCGTGTCGTTGGTGGCGATGCGAGCGTCGTGTCCGGGCTCAAACTTGGTCATGACGGGCGTTTGCGGAACCCAGTCGTCGGCCGGCACGTAGGCGCGGTACGAGTAGGCGTTCATCGTGATGGACGGCAGGCAGCCGCGCCAGGGCGCCTGGCCGTTGTTCTCGTACGAGTTCTGCGACGTCTCGAGCGTGATGTTGTCGTACGGGTAGATGATGTTGCGGATCTCGGTGCCGGCCTGGAACGGCGTCGAGATCCACTCAGGCGACGTGCAGTTGTACGTGTACGTCTGAGTCTGATTCTCGTTGGTGTACAGCAGCCAGACCTGGGTGTTGCGCGGCTTGTTCTCGAAGAAGCGGTTCTCGATGTTCGGGATGGCCGACCGGGCGGCGGACCAGAGGCCGAGCTCGGTCTGCGTCCGGTTGGAGCCATCGAGCTGGATGAAGTGGGTCCAGTTGCCGAACTGGACGAGGTTCATGCCGTCCTGAAGCGACGGGTACATGGCGCGCAGGTGGTTGAACTGCTTGAGCTGCCGGCGGATCTGCGCCGTCGGGTCAAAGTGGTCGAGCGAGTTCCACGGGTCCTCGCAGCCGATCAGCGCCCGCTCGAGCGGCATGTTGTAGTACTGGTCCGAGCCGAGGTGGTAGCAGCCGTGGCGCTGCCAGGCTAACGACGCCGCCATGGGCTGGCGGCCGAACAAGTAGTTGGACGCGCCGTTGTCGAACAGGTACATGCCCTGCTCGTCGCCGTAGTAAGCGAGCGGGATGCCGGGCAGGAGCAGCGTCGTGATGAACGAGCCGAGCAGCGAGCGGTCCATGCCGTACTCGAGCGCGCCCCAGCGGAAGACGTCGAAGTTGCCGATGCCGCTGTGAGCAAAGCAACGTCAGCAGCCGCGCAACTTCGAGGATGAGAAGGACGGCGGACGCACTACATGTGACGGACGTCAAACTCGCCGGTATGCGGGTTGAGGAAATCGTTGGTGATGACCATCTGGTTGTAGGCGCTGATGAAGTTGACTTCGGTGTCGTACGCGACGGCGAGGTTGCCGTCCATGCCGAGGAAGCGCGTGAGGGAGCGGTAGACCGAGTAGTGGAACGCGACGCCGTCGAGGGCGTACTCGTCGAGGTCGCGGATAAAGTAGGCGTCGTCGTCATTGGTGAGATTGACGGCGAGGTCGAACGACAGCGGCAGCTGCGCCGGCGTGCGTCCGCGGCCCATGTACAGCGACGAGTAAACGTTGCCGCCGGTGACCTCGCCCGTGATGAAGAAGTTGTTCTTGCCGAGCTCAACCGCGCACTGGCGCGTGTGGCTCGCCCAGGCCGACAGGCCGCCGACCGTCACCTGCGTCGCCTTGTCGATACGGATGCCGTCAATGTCGAGCGCCTTGATGGCCATGCACGAGAAGCGCTGGATCTTCTCCATGACGACTGGGTCCCACTCGCGCAGGCGATCCTGGACCGAGGCGAACTTGGAGAGCTGTCGCTGCCAGTCGGGGCTGCGGCGATGTGGAGGAAAAGAGTCAGTTCGAGAGGTCGAGCGCAAGCACAGGCGGCTGTTGACGAAGGACGCACTGGACGCCGAACGCCTCCATGTCACCGTACTGATCAAACTCCGAGGCGTAGCAACCCGGCTTGTCGACCTGGAGCTGGTAGCCGTCCTCGCCCCAGAACGTCGGGAGCGAGCACGTGTCGTTGAACGTGTTGCTGAACTTGAAGTCTTGGTACTCGTTGATGCCCCATGGCGCGTAGGACGGGTGCTTCCACAGCACGTCGTACTCGTCCAGGCTGAACGGCGTCGACGAATTCAGGTGGCTGCAGCAGCAAACAAGGTGTGCGCAGCCGGTCAGCCCACGCAGGCGTGCGGTGGGAAGGGAGCAAAACCGGTCACGCACCCTGCGAACGCGATGAAGTCGCCCATGGTGCCGACGGTAAAGTCGAGCATGATGTACATGCCGCGGCGGTGCATCTCGTCGATCAGGTCGCGCCAGTCGTCGAGCGTGCCCCAGTGTGGGTCGATGAGGGAGAAGTCGATGGGCGAGTACGAGTCGGCGCCCCACGGCATGTTGACCTGCGTGGCGAGCAAGATCGACGGTCAGTCCCTGGCGTGCGAGCTGCATCGGAAGGTGGAAGGTCGCCAAAGCATCATTTGAGCTCGAGCGAGAGGAGGGAGAACGCACGAAGATTGTGCCGGCGAGATAGATAGCCTGGAAGCCCATGCCCTGGATGTAGTCAAGTCGCTTGATGAGGCCCTTGACGTCGCCGCCGTAGCGGAAGTTGAGCTGGAGCGGGTCGCTCTCCATCTGGGTGCCATAGAAGTCATTGTTGCGCGGGTCGCCGTCCTATTGTTGCGTGCAAAAGAGAGAGGAAGGCAGGGAAGGAGGTTCACCGGCGCGTCAGCCAACCAGCCACCTCTCGAGAGGCGAGCGAAAAAGGGCGTGACGCCAAGGTCGCATCCCGAACGAAAGGGGACGCACGGCGAACTTGTCCATGAGGATGTTGTAGAACGGGAGCGCACGCCAGTTGTCGGGCGACGGCGTGTAGGTCGTGTTGCGGCCTTGCCCGCGCTCAGAGTCGTATTGGAGCACGTCGGACCCCGCGCTCTGGACGACGTTGATGTTCCAATCGGCGTGCTCGGCGTCCCACGGGTAGGCGTCGGCGACCTTGCCTGCGAGCAAGGACGCGAGCAAGAGGAAGGGCGCGAGGAAGGACCGCATCCTTGCCTGCCTTGGTGGGGAGGAAGGGAGGGAAGGACGAGGCGAGGGGGAGGCTTGAAAACGGAGGCGACGCGCCGCGCGAGAGAAAGCCAAACGAGAGGCAGCCGGCAAGCGGCGGGCTGCTTTGCTGGAGGTGGGTGTGCTTGTGACCCGGCCGGCGGAGTAACGAGCGACAGAGTACCGCAGCGGACTGGATGCGGCGAGGCGAGCGACCTGGGCTTGGGGAGGTCGGAGGAGGAGGAGGTGGGTGGACGGGGAGGAGGCGGGCGGCGCAATTCCATCCAGCGCCTGGGCGCGTCGATCGCCCTCCCCGCGCAGCAGCCGCACTTTACTTTGACCGGCCAGCAGCCGTCGACGCGCGCGAGCCCCCGGCGCGATATAGACTTCGCACTCCCCATGAAAGACGCGACACTTCCCCTCGACGCGTCCAACGGAAGGCTGATGCGAGGTCTCCCTCTCTCACGAGCATCAGCCTGCAGGGGTTTTTTTATTCGACGAACGCTTGGACGACCTTCTCGCTCTCGGATCCGAGGACCAGCCACGCGGTCGAGCGGCGCGCGAACGGCAGGCCTTGCCCTTCGCCCGCCATAGGACAGCAGGAAGAAATGTCGTTGCAGAAGGTTGGGAAAAGTAGGCAGGTTTGTAGACTATGAGGAGATGGACGCCCTCCGCACAGAAGGGAGAAGGAACAGCGGCGCAGGACGAGCGCAAGGTTGCCGCGCCGTTGAAAGGACGGCAGACCAGCCTGCTCAAGAACACGGGGCACGCACAAGGAGCGGGATGTCGTGATGCAAGATGATGATGGTGGTATGGGTGATCTAGAGCTGCTGGCTGGACTTGATCTGCAGAAAGTCGAGCGGTCGTCAGTCAGCCTCGTTCACGCCAGCCTCCCCGCGCAGCCAGCCGCATCTCCTTGTTCAATCCCCTTCCTGCCTGTTCTCACGTGACGAGAACAGCCTCAACTGCCCCAACGTTCCGCGGACCAGCAGACCCCTAGCCGGGACGCACCGTCTTGCCCGTCTTTCCAATCTTCTCCGTCACCGTCTCGAAGCTCGGCAGCTCCTGCTCGCCCTTGAAGATCCTGACCTGCTGCGTCTCGAGGTTGACGTCGAACTGGGTCGCTGTCATTTCAAGAAGATCTTTGGTCAGCTGGGTTGACGCGGTGAAGAAAAGGAAGGAAAGGGGGGGAAGGAGGGACAAAGATGGGACGAACGAGGGAGGATGCGGGTAAGCGCGCGCGTGACAGCGCCGGAGCAGCCGCCGCAGGTCATGACGACCTCGTACTGGTAGGCCTTTTGGAGTTTGGTGTGAGTCGTCGCGTACCGCGGAGCATCGCGTTGAGGTGTGGGGATGGTGAGAGGGCGGCGCGCGGCGCAACAGGCGTGGCAGCAGCCGGGCAAAGGGGTCGAGCACGAGGAGCAGCCCGTCAGCCTTTCAGCTTCCTCGAGGTTGAGAGGCAGCAAGCACAAGACGTACGACTTCAGGGCTCTGTGTAAGGCAGCAGGGCCAGCGAGCAGGCCAACAATGGCCGACGGAAGGATCAGCTTACAGATCATCCTCCGAGGGCACTCAAGCAAGCAGTCTCGAGCGGCTCCGACAGCTCGTCCCGACCTCGCTTGAGCACTGCTGTACGCGAGCGCGAGGTAGTACGCACAGACATCGTTCCTAGAGTGTCGGGTGATGTAAAGGGGCTGTATGGGCGATGAAATGAGGAGGCGAAGTGGGCAGGGGAAGCGATGGCGAACGCGGACGAAATCAGACATCGGTCGAGGCCTCGAGCCGGCCGAACGAAGAGCCGCGGGAACCACTGAGCCGCCTCGACTTATTCGCACGCGAGGCCAGAACAGTTTGTGGGACGGACGGTAAGGACGCCTAAAACTTAGCCTCAGCCTGTCTACGGACCTAGCCGGCGCAGAAGGGGGGTGAGGCCGACGCTCCCCCAGGCAGGCCGCGTTCGGGACCGCCGGCGCGCAGCACCACCAAGTCAGCTGTGGCAAGCCAGTCGTCCGAGCCCATGCCGCGAGCTCACTTGTGATGAGGTTGGAACACAGAGTGGCATGGACATCCAAGGTCGTTACAGTCACGAGTAGTCAACATGAGGGTGATGGGAAGAGTAGCAAGATAGTACCAAGCAGGGCGGTCCAGTACGGAGCAGAGATAGGCAGGAACGAGACAAAGAAAGAAATCAACAGAGGAAAGAGAGTGACAAGGGAGGGGAGGGACCACTCAGTAGGCAGGGTCGTCGCGCAGGGCCGTCAACATCCAGCGCGGGTCAAACGCCGCGACAGTTGGCCGCAAGCTGTACCCGTCCGCCGACCGCTGGCGCACCATGGACGGGCGCGACATGGCGTTGGCGCTCGCGCTCGCGGCTGGCGGGGGGAACGCGCGCTGGTCCTGCGCGAGCTTGCCGCTCGAACGTACACGGCTCAGACTCGGCCGGGGCAGGAGGCCCCTGGTCGCCGTCGACGCCCCCGGCGACGGAGGCTCGTCCGCGCCTGACAGCGACACTTGTGACGGCGTGCGCGAGTGCGCCCCGTCGGATGGCGGCGCGCCGGTACCTGAAAAGTAGTCCGGGTTGAGCAGAAAGCCGCCGGGCGTGCTGCCCAGAGTCGACTGACCCGTTACGGGCGCCAAGAAGCCGCCGCCACTGCCGTTGGGACCATTGTCGATGAACTGGACCTTTGACGGCCTGCGAGCGTAGATCTTGCTGTCCGCCGCTGAAGGTGGGTGATCGACCGACGCCCGGCGGTCGAACTTGACGCCCTCGCGCTTGAACAGGTCCGACATGAAGCACTCGTTGAACGCGCGGAACAACTTGAACGACTCAAAGTACAGCGCCGGGCCAAGGTCGGTGACGTCCTCGTTCGGCATGAGCACTGCGCGGAAGACGATCGCGTACGACGGCAGGCGCGACGACCGGTGTGGGGACGACGACGGCGGGAACAGCGGGATGAGCGACGGCGACAGAACGAGCCGCGAAAGGATGCGGTGCGCAACCTCCGGCGGCGTGCGGTCGAACAGCGGCAGCAGCGTCGTAGCGAGTAACCTTTTCAGGTGTACCGCTGTCGCGACTGGTTTTGCCTCGCCTGTAGCAGTCGCGGCGTCCGACGTCTCGTGATGGGCGAACGAGAGGAGCGACGTGCCCGAGATGCTCGCGACGAGCTCGCCGAGCTGGGCGATATCGGGCGCGATGGACGTCGGGTTTGCGTCGTGCAAGCTGAGGATCGGCTCGGACGTTGAGGTGAACGACCCGAGCTCTCGCGAGGGCAGGATGTTGCGGTCGGCCTTGTCGATCGCGACCTGCAGGTCGCGCGGGAGCGCCTGCGCGATCAGGGCTGAGACGTAGACCTTACCGCGCTGGAGCTGTGGCTTGAGCAGCACGTCGCTGAAGCTCTGGACCGACTGCAGGAAATCGAACATGTCGTTCGGCGGGACGGCGAGGGCGCCCGACATGATGCGGGACACGGCTCGCGGGCTGTGGAACATGAAGCCGCGCCGCGAGAGCTGGCTCTTCTGCTCGGGCGAGCACCGATTGCTGTAAGCGTCGGCGACGAGGTCAGCGATACGCGCGCAAGGCGGAGCTGACAGAAGGACGCACACGAGGAAGAGCATCTGCCCGCTCGAGGCCGAGTCGGACGGTCCTGGCTCCTTTCCGTCGGTGCCGAACGTGATAAAGCCCGTCGTGAGTATGCGGTCGAACAGCACACCCAGACGCGCGAGCTGCGGCTGCTCGCTCGAACCAAGCACCTCGTCGGCCAGGCGTCCAGTCGAGTCCGAGAACCGGTCGAGGAAATGCTGAACGCGCTGAGGCAGGGGCGCTTCGAGCCCGGACGAGTAGCGCTGATTGCCCGACCACGCGCTGTTGTACGTCGCGATTGCGTCCTCGGAGGCGAGGCTGACCTCACTCGGTGCTGAGTGGATGACGAGCGGAACCTCGGGTTGCGGCGCGTCGTCGCTCGTTCCCTTGCGCCACGCCCACGTCTGCCGAAGCGCCGCGATGAACGCCTGGTGTTGCGGCGTGATGTCAAACTCGGACGTGAGAACACTCGAATTGACGGAGTCGGTGCTGATGGAGCCGTGGCGGCCAGTGAGCGAGCGCAGGAAGATGGGCCGGGTGATATGGATGCTCTCAAGCGCGATGTTTTGCATCGGTAGGAGCCCCTCAGGCGAGGCGAGGATGTTGCCCTCGTCGTCAAAGATGGCCGTGGCCATGACGAGCCCGCGCCGCTTTGCGCGGTTGATGCGGAGCTTCTTCTGCGCAAAGATAGCGGACGCGACCGTGACGAGGCCGGCGACCGCAGCGAGCAACGCGACGAGAGCCGTGATGGCGTTCTTGGCCCGAATCTGTGTGGCTGACGTCGGCAAGGTGGCGTTGAGCGAAACGGCATAGCTGCTGCCCATCATGGCGACAAAGTGCTGCGAGTAGAGAAGGCAAGAACATCAACACCTGCGGATGGGAGATGCAGGTCAGGCAAGCTCACCATTGCGGCCGTCGCGGAACCGAGGATCGTTGCGACCAAACCGCGCTTGATGTAGCTGTGCGACAGCTTCGGCCGAAGAACGATGAACATAGACCAGAGGCCGACGCTGATGGCGACGCAGGCGATGATGACCGAGGCGACGACGATGCCCGGGTTGTAGCGCACGTACTGGATCGACGTGATGCTGCGCTGGCCGATGTAGTCTGCAGTCGAGGCGAGAGCGGTCAGCGGAAAAGCACAGAAGCGAGGAAGATGGAGAGGCGACGCACGCATGCCGACGACGCCGAAGCCGCACAGAGTGCCCGCGACAACTACCTTGACCATCTCTGCTTTCGTGCTTTGGCCAACGCCCAGATGCCGCGCCGCCCACGACAGGTTCTTCGCCTGCTTTGGGTTGCCAAGCCCGTCCGAACCAGCAGGGTCGACGACGCCTAGCGAGCCCGCCCGTGACTGGCGGAGCGACGACAGGTGTGCGAGCGCCTCCTCCTCATCCCGATACACCGTCGTTTTGTCCGGGCTGTAGGGCTTGCGCATGGACGGGCGCTTAGCGAGCCCTGACGAGCGCAGGGTTTGCGCCTGACTCTCGGTCTCTCCAGGGCGCATCTGCGTTCCTGGCGTGAACGGGTCAACGCCTGACGCAGAGTCCGTCCCCCAGCCATCCCCCAGCGGGCCGACGAACGACGCGTTGGTGAGCACCGATGGCCTCCTCGAACCGCCGGACGCTCTGCGCTCGCTAGACGTCGTCGCCGAGTCCTTGCGGCCCGGGCTCGCGTTCGTGCCCTCCGAGCTCTGGCTCCCGCAGATGAGGGCGAGCCGGCCGCCGCCGAACTCAGAGTGCTCGAACTCCTCGAACGTCATCTGGTCCTGGATGACGATCGTCTGTTGTGGCCGGCGGTAGGGCGGCGAGACGGCAGGAAGGGACGCTCGGCGGTGGGCGCTGTTGATCGAGGAAGGGGTGAGAGGCGCTGCGCGTGCAGGCTTTTGAGAGGGCGAGAGCGTGGTGGCGGCCTGAACCGGAGGGGCAGGGTACGAGGCCGTTCGTTCCGCCATGTTCGGACGCGTCCTGTGCAGGGGCGAGACGGTTGACGACTGCGAGCTCTTGCGCGCGGACGCCGCAAAATCGACGGCGGTGAAGATGGGCGCCGATGGCGAGAGCGCGGCCGCCTTGCCGCTCACAGAGGCGTCCGACGCGAACTCGGAGCGGTCTGATGAGTAAAAGTCCGCGGAGGGGCCTGCCCTGGACGACAGGTCAACGCCGGGGCCTGCTGCGGGAGGCAGGATGCTAGGCAGCCTATACGACGGCTTGGACGGTCCCGCAACAGCGTTCTCCGCCAGGTGGGCAGGACCAGCCAGGTTCCTGCGCAGCGAAGTGAGGTTGTTGGACCGCTCCATCTCGTCGTCTCCTTCTTGAGACGACTCGTCCCCATCCGGCGGACCAAAGGATGACGGCGGCATCGCGCCCTCAGGCGGTCCCGATCCAAATCGGAACGTCTCGAGCCCAAGCGCGACCGCCTCGGGCGTATGACCGCCTTCAACCTGCTGCTGCTGCTTTTCCGCCGCCTCCTGCGCGGCTGTCTCGCGCTCGTGCTGCGCGAGCGAGGCCATCGTCAGCCCGTTGCGGACGGCGTCCTCTCGCTCGATCGCCTTAAGCTTTGCGCGCAGCTCCACGCCGGGGTCCATCTCCTCCTCGTGCTTCCGCGCTCGCCGCCCGTGCCTTGCGACCGCGGACCACCAGTGCGACCCTCCACCCCGAGCGCCGGGCTTCAGCGCCTCGTCAGCCGCAGACGACGGCGTCAGCTTGTCCTTCTCCGCGTCGTCGCGCGAGCCGTAGCTCGATTCGCTGCCGTGTCCGTCGCCGGGGGCGCTCGGCTTCTTCTTGCGCTTCAGCGAGTCGAGGTCGAGGCCCATGACCGTGAAGGCGACGATCATACTGTGCCGAGGAGGACGTCGACATCAGCGTCGGGCGGTCGACAGCTGAGCAGACGGCAGCACGCACCTGAGGACAGAGACAATCAGACTGAGGATCGTGTACCCCGGGTCGTACGCGAGCGTCAGCGCCTGCGCCGGCTCGGACGCGGTCGCCGGTCGGAGCAGCGTGAGCGAGTTGTTGCCGATGAAGTGCAGCGCGAAGCACGAGATGGCGCCGAACGACGTCCCTGCGCCGACGAGGAGGGATATGTTCCACGCGCCTCGGTTCGACGTCCTGCGCGGGGAGCGAGGCGGAGGCGTTCGAGAAGGCGGGACAGCAAGGGTGGAACGCGACGCCGGACGGGAGCAAGCACAGGCAAGAGGAAGGATCAGCGCCCCGGATCCGCCGACGTTGAAGGACGCGATGACCAAACTCACCTTCTGAGGAGGAGCTCGAGGCTGCAGGCAGCGCCGAGAATCGACAGAGCGACGGCAAGGACGATGAAGCCGGCCTCGACTGCGGACGGAGTAGGCAGAGCTAGGTCAGCGATTACCGTCTGTTGAACAGGCTGAGAGGAGCCGGCGGCACGCACAGGACTGGAGCAGCTCTATCCGGCCCTCGTCGTTCTGCGCAGGGCCGACGTGCGTCCAGTAGCCGTCGAGGTCGTCAAGCGCAACCGCCCTGCTTTCCTGCGCAGCGGCGAGCGGGCTGAGGGCGAGCGACAGCAAACCAAACGGCATGAGGCCGTCGAGCATCTTGCCCGAGCGGCTTGCTCGTTGCGTCGTTCGGGTTGTCGTGTCCGTGGAGTGGGGGACCGGAGGGAAGCGAGAGCTGCGCTGTTCGAGCAAGCGGTGCTGAAGGTGCCGTGTTGAGCGAGCGTCGAGGCGACAGCCTGGAGAGTGGCTGCCTGCTGCCAGCGTTCGTTGACCGCCTGCTGGTGCCCGAGCTTGAGGGGAAGGATGGGAGGGGAAGGGGGGGGGGGGGGGCAGAGGAGGAGCGAACAGCAAAGGCGGGGGTGGCCAGGGGCTATGTGGAGGGGAGAGAGAGAGAGTTGGGCGGGCGCCTCAACCAGGGTGAGGCAGAGTCAACTTGAAGCGAGTAAGGACGGGTGCTTGTGTTCCTGCGAGCGAGCCTGGCAAGAAGATGAGGATCCCGCTGGACGCAGTTGACGCTGGCAGACGTCCCTTGCCTCCTCCAGCCCTGCTGCTGTGCGGCTGCTGGCCGGCGCTGGGGACGCCGCCTCGCTGCCGTCGCGTGTCGGAAACCGCCTAGGCCTTCGATGGATGATATTGCAGGCAATCCTTGCTCCGCTCCTCTGGATCCAAACAATACAACCCCCCGACGGCAATCTGATGCGACGTCCCATCACCAAGGACACTCCATGTACCGACCTGTGCTGGATGCTATCGAACCCCTGCTCCCCCCCTTCGCGCCCAGGTGTCCAGCCAAAGGCAGCCGGCAGCAGCAGCAGCAGCTGGCCAGCAACTGACGCCGTCGCTCGGGAAGCCCTTGCCGCCCCGATGCCCCTCCGCGCCGCGCCACGCCACGCCGAGTTCCCCTTCAGGATGAGTCCGGCGTCCGCTGCCACCGACGGCACTTTCCGACCTGCCCCCGTCTCGAACGAGCGCGGCCCGATGCGGCGCCACCGACTCGCTGGCTCAGCACTGATCCTGGGCGCACACCGACTCGCTGTCTTGCGCACGGCAACACAGCGCTCGCGGAAGCGCGAGCGTCCCTGCGCTCGTCGTCGAGGAGCGCGTTCGGGACGCGCGCTGATTCCCCCCGCATGCACCCCCGGCGCCCGCGCGGCGTCGCGAACGCATCTCCACAAGTTGGCGTCGACGGCTGCAGTAGCATGTCCGCGCGCGCTCGTACCGTCCGCCCCCCCCCCCCCCCCCCCCCCCCCCCCCCCCCCCCCCCCCCCCCCCCCCCCCCCCCCCCCCCCCCCCCCCCCCCCCCCACCCCGCGT
>MVAM01000017.1:36216-142308 GCA_014825675.1 Cystofilobasidium ferigula
CCCCATTCGCCCGGGCTGGTTTCCCCCCCCCCTCCCTCTCTCTCGTCTCTCCCCCCTCTCCTTCTCCCCCTCCTTCCCTTCCCCCCCCCCCCCCCCCCCGCATGCACCCTCTTTCCCTGATCTCTCGCGCACTCGCAACGTCACCGCGCAAGCGACTCGGACGCCGCTTACCCTTCCTCATGTGCGGAACCTGGGTGGGAGGAGATCGCCAGCAGAGCATGGCCGCCGCGTGTCCTTTCATCATCCGCTCGTCGAACAAGCACATCTCGCATGGCCGGAAATCCCCCGTCGCGACCTTTGCCTCGGCACGCCTGTCGCTGCACGAGCTGTTCCCTCATCACCCGGTCATGTGCTGAGGTGACGGCGGCCGCTGATCAAAGGGGTCATGAGAGTGGAGGGCAGGTGGGAAAAGTGGAAGGGGTCGAGCGGCGACTGAACGAGGCTACAAGAGTGGGGGGGTGGGGAGAGGCAACGTTCCGAGTAAAAGTCGAGGATGGGTTGTCAGGGGGACGAAGCATTAAGGACGAGGAGATGGCGAAGGCGAACGCGAGTCGCCGGCGGTGGCGGAAGGAGGATTGGGAGACTTCTAGCGGCGTATCAAGCTCGGTACGGACTCGGAGCAGAGCGGGGGTGGATTGGCGGACGTAGTGGGGTACGAGGAGGGCAGGCGAAGGGCTTAGCAGCATCCGCCGCCGGCCTGCTGGACGTTCTGGCCCTGGCCGACCTTGAGGTTCGACTTGGCGCCGGCGCCGGTGGGCATCGAGGTCGAGCCCATGCTGCGATATTTGCAACGTCTTCGACGATCAGTCCACGAGTCAATGCGCAGGGAGCGGAGGTGGGCACGCACCGGTCCTTGATCTGCTTGGCCATCGTCAGGAACGCCTGCTCGACGTTCGTCGCCTCCTTGGCCGACGTCTCGAGGAACGGGATACCAAGCGAGTCCGCGAACTCCTGCTCATTCCGATTCCAGCACCCAGCCATTAGCTTTCCGACTCACTCAGCGGCGGGCGGGGATGTGCTGAAGGAAGCGCACCTTAGCAGCAGCGTGCTCGACCACCTTCTTCGCGACGAGGTCGTTCTTGTTGCCGACGAGCAGCTTGTTGACGCCCTCGACGGCGTACCGGTCGATCTCCTGCAGCCACTGCTTGACGTTGGTGAAGGTGTCTGAACAGACCGAGCGGCGCGCATCGTACGTCAGTCTGAGTGTGGCTGAGTCGACGGCGAGGAAGGAGGGCCGGACCGTTGTCAGTGACGTCGTAAACGACGATGATGCCGTGTGCTCCACGGTAGTACGACGAGGTGATGGTGCGGAAGCGCTCCTGGCCTGAGTTGCGAGCACAAGGAAGAAGTCAGGCTCTGTCTGCGGCAACCTTGCGCGCTCCGTTCGAGAAGGGAGGGGGACGCACCCGCAGTGTCCCACTTGATCACGACAAGCCGCACCGAATCAGCGTCATGTCGGAATGGCGGCGTCCAAGAAGAGAACGAGAGGTGGTACGCACGATCTGCAGCTTGACGGTCTTGCCCTCGAGCTCAATGGTGCGGATCTTGAAGTCGACCTGGAAGGAGCAGCTCAGACGTCAGTACGCGAGACGGTGCCTTCCATCCCAAGGGCCAAGGTGCGTTCTTCCCACCAATAGCAGCCCCAAGCACCGCCGCAGGGCAGCTCCACGAGCGTAGCCCAGCTCCGGGGCGACAAGGCGAGCAGCGAGGTCACTCCAGCCGAGCGCGACGACCCCTCTTGCTTCTTCCGCAGCCCACCGCCTGCCCGCTCTCTCCTCTCTCGCCCTCGCCCTTCACCTTCCAAAACAGCCAGCGGAAGGACTCACGCCGATGGTCGAGATGTAACTCTCGGTGTACGTGTCGTCTGCGAAACGAAGGAGCAGGCACGACTTGCCGACGCCCGAGTCGCCGATGAGCAGAAGCTTGAAGAGGTAGTCGTACTCTGGCGTGGACATGGCGGGCGGGAGAGGCGGGGGAAGAGGCTGGACGGGGGCGGTGGATGGACTGGTAAGCGCTGCTAAACGAGCGATGGGACAGGTAGGGCGGGACGGCAAGCGGTGAGGCACAGGATGTCACGTCGAGGGCGAACAGGAGGGGGCGGTCGGGCGGGCGCATGGCGACAACAAAAGAGCAAGCAGCAAGGGTCAGCCTCGACTTCCCAGAGGTCGCACAAGCCCCAGATTGTCCGGCTCCTAGCGTCTACGCCCTGCCGCGAGGATGCCGGCGGCGAGCGACCGGACGAGGGAGGATGGTCCTCGAGCCCGCCCACGAGCCTCATCACACGCCCCCCCGCTTCCACCGGCTCCCCCGCTCGTCCTCCTCGCTCCCTCCGCGCCGCTGAGCTCTCTGTGCTGCCGAAGGGAACTGACCGGGCTGAGTGACGACCGCTGAGCGAGTCGAGAGGGGCGGGTAGCTGTGGGCGAGAGGTGGGGCGAGGTGGGTGTGTCGACGGCTGACCTCCTGCCCGGAGCGGCCGACTCGCAAAAGGCCCAGCGGCGGCGCGAGCGAGACGCCTGCGGGTGACGCAAGGGGGAGACTGGACGGGATGCACAACTCGCAGCTCAACCACACGCTCTTCGACAGCGAGAAGGCCGCCCGCTTGCTTGCACTCGATATCTGTACGAGCAGCCCGGCCGTTGCCGCTTGCTCACAAGCAGGTAGTTGCGCACGCCGACACGACCACTAGTGTACCCTCACCCCTTCTTCCTCCTCAAGAAAGCAGCACGCAACGAGCCAATCCTCCCTCCTCCTCCAATATAAGGCGCATGCTGTACCCCGTCATCTCATCCTACAACCCTGTCGCTCGCGCAGGCGGCGGTCCAAGTCCTTTCTACGTCGACCTTCGCCCCCCCCCCCCCCCCGCACCCTCCTTTCGACTCTAGGGCCGATTAGGGCTTGTCAGACTCCGGGACGGTGTCGCGGTAGTACTCGTCAAACTACGGGTCCGTGTAAGAGATTAATCAGCAAAGGGCGGTGGAAGCGGGGGAAAAGGGGGGGGGGGGAGAAACGCACGTAAGGAAGGGGCTGGAGGATGTTCCTCTGCAAGACCCAGCGTCAACACAGCAGGCCGATCAGCTCACGACGCCTTGCGCGACGCGAGAGGACGATCTGAATCACGCACGTAGAAGACCGGAGTCGACGAGAGGAACAGGGTGATGGCAGCGCCGGCCGAAGCGCCCCACTGCAGCACGCGCGACAAGCGGATCGAAGTAGCCGGTCAGCATACAGTCTCGAGCACCGATAGCGCAAGGGGGACAACAAGACGTACAATGGCGAGCGAGGGAGCCCAGTGGACGGCCTTCCTGTGAGGGTCGAGACAGAGCGCAAGCAGCAAACGGGTCAGCGACAGCCCTCAGCCCACCTTCCGTTCGAGCCAAGCTGAATCGACAGCCCACCCCTTCCTTCACTCGGGCTCAAAGGTGGCTCGAGCACCGTCTCAGTTCGACAGACAGCTCAACACAGGGCCTCCTTCTCCCCCTTGATACGGCATCCACGAAGGCGAAAGGACGTACTCGGCACTGCAAGGCGCAAGGGTGGTCGTCCCGATCGGCAAAGTCAGCTCTTGTTCCGCTTCCTCGCGCCCGCCCGAGCGCAAGCCAAGCAGCGAGACGAAGGGACGCACGTGAAGGGGCCGAAGAACTTCTGGGGACGGTAGACGAAGCGGGTGGCGACCATTGTGCAAAGCGAGACGAGACGGAGGATGGGGGTCGAGCGGAAAGGAAGAGGACGCCGCTGGTTGGCTCGCGTCCTCCGACGAGTCCTGCTGCTCGACCAACCGCCACTCGCCGCCTCTTCAAAGAGCAGGGGAAAGTAGTCTGGCAACACCGTAAGGACCAAGGACAGCACCACTGACGGTTCCGTGCGAGAGGACGCTCGTGCGATGGGCTTAAACGGCGTGGCTCAGCAGTTGCCCGTCGAGGCGCTGCAGCTCGTCCAGGCGCCCATGGTCCGTCCCCTCTCACCCCTTCGCCTCGGCTCAACGCCCAAGCTGACCCATTAAGCGCAGGTTGCCATCTCAGATCTGCCTTTCAGATTACTATGCTCGAAATGGGGCACGACTCTGACGTGTCCGTGCCGTCCTCCTCCCTCCGAACTCGCCTGAACTCCCACTGACTGCGCCGCCCCTCCTCTGCACCCCTCTGCTCGCTCAGACACGGCCATGTTCCATACGACGCCTCTGATCGAGAACCGCGATTTCCGCGAGCGCGTGCTGGCCGACCTCGAATGGGGCCGGAGGGTGCAGGACCCGCCGCTCGTCGTCGCGCAGCTCGCGGGAAACGAACCTGACAAGCTGGTCGAGGCGGGCAAGATCGTCGCGCCGTACGTTGACGCCCTGGGTGAGCTGCTGCTGCTTCATAATGTGCTCCTCTGGCGCGATACTGACTTCATATCGACCCCGTAGAACTTAACATCGGTGCGCAACCTACCTGCTTCTCGATGCGCAGCGCCTGGACTGACTTTCTCCCTGGCGCAGGCTGTCCGCAACAACGCGCGAAGGAGGGTCACTACGGCGCCTACCTGCTGCACAAGAAGGACCTTCCTCTCGTCTGCTCGCTCGGTGCGTGGTGCGCTCTGCGTTGTTGCTCATCTGCGCGCTGACCGTCTTCCCGGCCTACAGTCGAGGCCATGACGACCCTCCGTCTCCCGATCCACACCAAGTACCGGCTCCCGCCCGCCCCGCTCACTCCCGCGCTCTACGCGACGCATCTCGCCGCCTCCGGCAGCCGCACCATCACGCTGCACGCCCGGCCCGCGGGGTCCGTCAACAGGCGGCGCGACCTGTGGGGACTCAGGACGGACGCGGTCGGCGAGGTGCGCAGGGGGTTGGATGAGCAAGGTTTTGGGGAGGTGAGGGTTGTAGGAAATGGGGGCGTGAGGGTAGTTGAGGACGTGCAGAGGTTGACGGAGGAAAACGGAACGCAAGGTTGGATGGTTGGGGAGCACCTCGCAGGGAACTTCAGGTCCGTCCGCTTCGCTTCATTTACGGCTTCTGGACACTAGCTAAATTTCTGCTGCTCTCCATGCCCTCGGCAGATTCTTCGACCCTGCGCAAGCGCATGCGCGCGCGCTCGATCTGGCGGCGGAGTATCTCGACCTCGTCGACCTCTACCCCTCCATCGTCCCGCACCAGACAGTCCAGCGGCACCTGCGCAACTTTGTCGAATCGGACCTGCTGAGGTGCGTTCCTCAACCGGCCTCCACCCGTCCCCTGGCTCTTTCCCTGAACTCTTTGTGCTCTCAGCGCGCACACGCGCGAGCGCAAGGGCTTCCTCAAAGATCTCGAGGCGTGCACCGACCTTAGAGGCATCCGCGCGCTCTGCGAGGACGACGCCCTCGTCGACGCCTGGTCCCGCTCGCGCCCTGCTGTCCCTCACCCAGCTGCTTCTCAATGAGACCCTCTTCCCTTCCTTCTCTGGACGGCGGGCAAGGGTCGTAAGAAAGGACGCGCACATCGATACATGTCGGGCAAGAGGCGAGCGTACAGAAAACTCGAAGGAGTAGACGACTGTCCGTTTGATGAGAAAGAGCAAGGTCCGTGAAGCGAGAACAGGAAGCGAAGAGCGGAAGCGCGAAGCACAAGGTGTGGGGTTTCAACTAAGTACGAGGGACGGGAAAGCAGAGGAAGCATGTCCGGACGGGAGAAACTATCGGCGGTGCGGGAGACGATGGCTACAGCACCTGGCCTATGATAGGAGGGGAACGATTAGACGTTGAAGGCGGTGAAGTACTGTGAGTCAAGAGTGGAAGGTCAGATTTGATCCAAAAGTCGGAATACGCAAGTGGGGAGGAGCGCACCTGGTTGTTGTTGTTCGTCGTGCACTGCCACGACTGGATCGTCGAACCGGCAGAAAGAGAGCCATCACGAACGTCGGCACACTGGTTCCCTCCCTCAATCGCGATGCCTACAGAAGCCGGAAAAATTAAAAGGATCAGCTGCGAGCTCCTGAGGGGTGCGAAGATGAGAGAGAGAGAGGGAAAAGTACGCACGACCGTCGTCCGTGAAGTACCACTGTTGCTGAGGAACGGCAAGACGCTCCCAGACCTTGAGCGCGACGCCGTTGTGCGGTCCAACTCCAGCGTCAAGGCAGTAAGAAGTGTTGCGCAAGCAGACGTGAGTCGAACCGCGAGAGAGGATCCAGTTCTGGTTGGCAGAGCCGTTGCACGGGTAGCTGCAAGCAGCGCGAAATGGACAATCAGCCATCTGCACCGCTTACCGGCAAAACCGGAATGGAGAAACTCACATCTGGACGACGTCGCCGTTCTGCGGGCTACGGCTCGAGGGAACAACGGTCAAGCACTGGCCCTCGATGCCCCTGGGGTGGATGCCGGTGTAGGTGCCCGTCGACGGCTTGGGAGGAGCGACCGACGACGACGAGGGGGCGGCGCTCGAGACGCTCGTCGAGGACGGAGCGGCCGACGAGATGGAGGTCGAAGTAGGGGGAGGAGGCGTCGAGCCACCACTGCAGAGCGGGAAGAGCAGGTCGTCAGCGTCGATCGCATGCTTTCAAAAGTACATGAAGAAACGCACGTGAGCTTCCAGACCTGGTTGGTGTTGCCAGTCGTGCACCGGTAGGTCTGCACGATGTCGCCGCCAAGGTCGAGGCACTGGACAGGCACAGAAGAAAATGCAGAAAGTGTCAAACGTAGGACTTGAGGGAGGAAGAGGGGCGCATGAGCGAATGAAAGGAAGAGGGACGTACCTGGTCGCCCCCGGTGATCGCAATCCTGTCGTCGTCGGTGACATACCAGTCCTGCTGCTGCAGGCCGTCGTAGCACTGCCAGATCTTGGCCTGAACGTTGTTGTGCGGGTCTGCGATGAGGAAGAAAAGGAGGTTAGGTGCTAACCTGCGCGAGAGATCTCAAAAGACGCACTGGTACCAGCCTGCAAGATCAAGCGCGCACATAAGAGTCAGCTTCATCCAGAGTGAGATTAGAAGCGGAACACGAACATCAAGACAGAACTGAGTTCCGCGAACTCTGATCTTGGTCCTGCCTCGGCTGAGGTCGAACTCCTGGTAAGGGCCGGCGTTGCCGCATGGGAGGGAGGCGACGATGTTGCCATTGCTGAGCTGACCATTACCTGAAGGGACGACGGTCAAGCACTGGTCGCCGAAGGCGCCCGGGTGGACAAGCTTGGAGCCTGCAGCCTGACGCTGAACGAGCAGGGGTGAGGCGAGGGCGCTGGGGAGGAGGAGGGCGACGAGGGCGGCGGAGAGCATGATGAAAATGTTGTCTGGCGGTGTCTGGCGGTGCGGTTGTTGAAGGTGGGTGAGGATGGGGCAGGTGTGTTCACCCCTTGAGGACGAGTGGGATGGGACAGAAGAGATGGTGAGGAGAAGAAGGGGGAAGAGGGCTTGAGATGGCCCGTCCTTTATGCCTTCAGTTCCGCCCACCGCCGCTGAGCGACCGAGACGTCAGCTGCCCACCTGGCTCATCAACGAGTGACGGACTGGAGACCAATGTTGACTTGCGAGCATGCACGGCAAGAGGCGTTGGAGTCGATCGAAGATGGGTTGGCCTGCAGAGCCGAAGCATTCTGTTTGGCGCCGACGGGAAGTCAGCGATGGGATGAGTGCCAGGGACGTCGTCAGCCTCGGCTTCGGGTCAGCCGATGAGCGCGAACGGG
The DNA here is from genome assembly GCA_014825675.1 of Cystofilobasidium ferigula. NCBI lineage: Eukaryota > Fungi > Basidiomycota > Tremellomycetes > Cystofilobasidiales > Cystofilobasidiaceae > Cystofilobasidium > Cystofilobasidium ferigula. Next base: position 43,844 of record MVAM01000017.1, read on the forward strand.
TGCGAAGTCGGTGACAATCGTGAACGTTCAAGTGAGGCGCCGTCGTGAGGTGTACTGTCTCGAAGGAGCAGCGCGCGCGCGAAGGGAAAGACGGAGTTTGAAAATGCGCCGCCGCCGGTCACGCCGTAATCCAGTTAGCCGGCAGGCTGCAGGCTCCTGACCTTTTCGCGCTCCACCTGCTGATGGTCAGAGTTGGACAAGAAGCAATCAGCCAGTCGCCCGGTGACGGACCCTTGAACCATCTTTGGACGCGCGTGCATCTCTCTGCTTTCGAGGGTGACCAACGCGTCGCGGGGTGCAAGGGCGTCGTCGATCAGCCGCACCACGCTGCCAGGCAGGTCATGCGGCGGCAGCAGCATCGACGAACCGGGCGACAGCTGCGTTCGAGTCGGAAAGGGGGACAACGACGATCTTGTTGGTCCCGCAGCGTCTGCTGCAGGCCGGCGCCGTCGTCCTACTCCTTCGACGCCCTAATCTTCAGCTGATCCCCCGCAACCAAACCCGGCTGGCTGAAGATGACCACGCTCACCCTCCGGACACTCGAGGACGGACGGTAACCGGCTCCGGCCTGCGGCTGAGAGAGATGTGCAATGAGTTTGGTGCGTTTGGACCTTCACCCGCGAAAACTCCGACCGCCTGCTGCTGCAGCCGGCAGCACTGATCCTGCGACGTCGACCGCTGTCCTACTCACCCTCGACCTTGAACCTATCTGAGGTGTGCGCTGACGGACAAACCCCAGCTCCCCCCTCGCCATGCCTTTCAACGCGCTCCTTCCCAGGGGCCCCGTGGCCTTCGTCGTTCCCATCGCTGCGCGCAACGCGGCCCTGACCGCCGACCCGCCTGTCGTCAAGAAGACGCACGGCGACGGTATCGAGTTCGTCAACCTCGACGTCACGAGCAAGACTAGCATGAAGATGCGCAGTGGGCTCTCGCTTCCCTTGAGAGCGCCTGTCGATTACCCGGCATTAACCGCTCTAGCAGGCCGCCGCGGAAAAAGGTCGCCGCTCTCCTGAACGGGGTTTCGACGAGCTCGTGACCAACGACGGCGTGAATGCCCGCCTCAGCACACATGCCTTGATTTGTATCGCCAATCGAAACTCGTACTCTTCTGTTCGCATGGCCCTTGCCAAGCAAAGCGAGTTCTCTCGCGCTTGCTGCTAGCCTCGCTCACGATATAAACGGAAAGGGATCCATGCTTGATCGACTGCGAGAAATCTGCCTTCCCCCTCCTTCCCGCGTCGGATCGCCACTATGTGCCGGGCCGCAGCTACCAAAGCGCGCACCTCTCCTCCTGCTTGGGGTTCATCCTCGCCCCCTCCTTGCACTGCCACGTCTCGGCGAACTGCTCAAAGTTGCGGAGCGTGCCCTCAACGCGGAACCGGTTGGGCGAGTGCGGGTCCGTCAGCACGCCGTTCTTGGCGCTCTGCGGCGAGACGTTGTTGGCCCAAATGCGGCCGTACGCGAGGAAGAAGAGCTGCTCGTCCGTGTACTGCGCCAGGCCGGGCAGCTTGAGCTCGGTCGACGATGACGACGAAAGGGAAGCCAACGAGCGTTTCCAAGCGTTCCAGGCGACACGGAGGCCAGAGTCGCCGATGTCCTCGCCGTTGGTGAGGTTGCCCTGGACGTGCACCTTCTCGCCGTCGGGACCAAGGACGTAAAACCTGAGCATGTCGCACGTCAGCGCCACTAACGAGCAAGCCAAGCAGTAGAGGGGGACGAACTTCGAGTACTGCTTGGCGATGCACTGCGCGCGCTCCTGGAATGCTGCAACCGTCCCGTTGGTCCACCACTGCCTGAACCGGCCCTCGTCGTCGTACTGCGCGCCGCTGTTGTCGAACGCATGGCCCAACTCGTGCGCAGCAACAGCGCCGAACGCGCCGTAGTTGAGGTAGGCGGGCCAGTCGACAGAGTAGAAGACAGGCTGCAGGATGCCGGCAGGGAAGACGATCTCGTTGTCCGCGGGCGACTGGTCGACGGGACAGAGAAGAGTGAAGCCAGAGTCAGCGCGGGACAACGCTTCGCGCAAGAACCGAGCAACTTGCCTCATAAGCGTTCACCTACGCACGAAGGGTGTCGATTTGTGTCAGCTCCGCTGAGCGCTGCGCACTAAAGTCGCAGGACGCACCTCGTCGGCGTACATGTCCCAGCTGTCGCGGTTGCGAAGGTTGCCGAGCCCAGCCTGCCAGTCGCGCATGAGCTCGAGCTTGTTGGTGCGGACGGCGTTGCCAAAGAAGTCGTCCTCGCTGATCTCAAGCCGGGCGTAGTAGTTGCGCAGCGCGACGGGGTCACTCGCGTTGGGGAAGAACGGGTAGCCGACCTTGGGCGTGATGGCGCCGGCCTTGCGGATCGCCGCCTCGGACGACTTCTTGTCCATCCACGAGAGCCCGGCGAGCGTGTGCTTGAACTCGTCGATGATGCTGTTGATGATGCCCTCGGCCTTGGCCTTGCTCTCGCCGCCGAACGCGCGCGCGGCAAACTCGGCACCCGTCAGGTGGCCGAGGACACTGCGCGTGTGGGCGATGCAGAACTCGGACCGCTCGAGCTGCGCCTTGACGCCCGACAGCAGGCTTGAGAGCTGCTCGGCGCTGCGCCGGACGGGGACGTCGCCGAGGTTCTTGGCGTACTTGAGCGCAACGCGGACGAGGAAGTAGCTGAGAGCGGATGAGCGAACAGTCAGTACGCCATTCAGGCTGACGGTGATGGTAGAAGGGTGCGCACCTCTGCAGGACGTAGTCCTCCTCCTCCTCAACGAGCTTGCTCATGGCCTTGACGTACTCTGGGCTAGAGACGATGATCTTTTCGGGGAAGTTGCGCGGCGCGAAGCTACCGACGTACGACGCGAGGTCGAACGGTAGCGCCTTGCGGAGCTTGGCAAACGACACGGGGTTGTACGAGAAGGACGGGTTGAACAGCTTCTCTGGGTCGGCCTGGGCGCGCGCGAGCCGCTTCTCGAATGCGAGCACGTCCTTGGCGACCTGCTTCGCGAGCGCGCGAGCGGAGTGCTTGCCCGATGGAGCCTTGTGCTTCGGCTTGTGCTCGTCGTCAGGCGCAGGGTCCCAAGGCATGTGCGGCCACTCCCACTCGGCGTGCGCGTCCTGCTCGTTGACAGACGTGGAGGGCGGGAAGGCAGAGACGAGGAGCGAAGCGGAGGTGTGTTCGGCGTTGAAAGCCTCCTCGAGAATGCCGGCGAGGACGCTCTCGTACACGGCCGTGACGGCCTTCTCCTTGTAGTACTCCTGCACGCGAAAGGCAGCCTCTAGTCAATTTCTTCGTTCGAGCCTCACCGTATAAGAGCATGCGCACCTTCGACGGAAGACCGAGGCCGTCCTGGTAGAGCCAGAGGATCTGGCGCTGAGGCTCGATCGCGGCGTCGCCCTCCTGCAGATGCGACCAATCCAGCCGTCAATCATCAGCGCTCATGACGTGCGAAAGGCGAAGGACGGACAAGGTTGAAAGCGAAGAGCGCATCAACGCCTGAGTAGAGAAGTCCGTCAGCATCGTTCACTTGCAGACTGGGTCAGACTGGCGGCGGGGGACGCACCGATCGAGTGCACGTAGGCGAGCGTGTCCGTCAGCTCCTTCGCGAACTTCGCACCCTTCTTGCCGCCGTCGTGCCCGCGCTCGTGAAGGTCCTTCGCGCCCTCGTCGAGCGCCTTGAAGCCGAGGTCACCCGTGAGCCGCTGAGCAGCGTCCTTCGCGCCCGCAAGAAGCGACTTGACGCGCGCAACAGCCTCCTCCGCGAGCCCGACGTCGACGTGCGCTTCGCCCTCCGCGAGCCCCTTGCGTGGCGTCGGATAGTCCGCGGGGAAGAGTGCCCTCACATCTGCCCAGAGCGTCTCAAGCGGGCCGGAACCGAGCTCGGCAAGCCGGTCCTCGGCCATGCAACCGTTGAACTCGGCGTGTAGCTTGCGCAGGTTGGCGAGCTCAGCCTCCTGCTCGACAGTAGAGTTGGCCTTGAGCTGAGGGATGGGCGCCTCGAGGATGTCGAGGACGATGCGCTGCAGCCACGATTGATGAACCGAGCGTTAGCCCAGGGGCGGACGCCTGCTGATGAGAGATCACAGGCGCACCTGGTTGGCCTTGGCGAGTTCGTTGAAGCTGCCCCAACGTCCCTTGTCCTTAGGCAACGGGTTGGCCTTCTGCCAGCCGCCAGACGAAAAGCTGTAGAAGTCCTCGCACGGGTCGACAGACGTGTCGAGCGAGGCCAGGATCGCAGCCGAGAGCTGGACGCAGTCGGGAGTGAGGCAGACCTGAAGCGCAGCAAGACTGTGATCAACACTGCAGGCCATATCGGACAGCACATAATGTACTTACGGATGGGGTGGGTCTGGGCACAGGGGACGAGGTGGGCGTCGCAGTAGCGGTCGCGGTCGGGGTAATGGTCGAGTAGGAGACGGTCGGGTAGCTGGGTCCCTCGGGCGTGTGCGGCGGTGCGTGAGTGTTCCTGTGTCGCTCAGCGGCAAAGAGGCCGATGAACGTCGCAGCGATGGCGAGGAACTGCAATGCAGGAGGGAGGATAAGGGAGAGAGGGTCAGCCGGCGAGCTGCGCGTGGCGACAAGCGAGAGGACGGGAAGCGCACGATGAAGGCGATGATCATCAGCAGCTTCTCGACCGCCGTCGTCTCGCGCTGCTTGTCGGTGAGGGCGGCGAGGAGCGAGGTTCTGCCTGCATCCTGCTGGTGCTCGGTCGTAGGCTCTTCGTTGGCGAGCAGCGGCGCCGATTCTGGTACCGGACGCGGACGGCCAGGGCCGATGGAGGAGGAGCGATGGCGAGCGGGAAGCAGCCGGTCAGCCACACCACCTCGCGAGCCATCACCTGCGTGGTTGGACTGACCGAGGTCTGTCGACTCCCTGGGGGCCGACATGGCGCTTGTCAGTTGTGCTTGATGGGGTTGCTTCAGGTGAAGCCGGGGTGACGGCTCAGGGGCGCTGCTCGCTGCCCTCGCGCGCGCCTTCGGCCCATCCCGCAGACGATACTCCTTCCGCATCCACCGTTCCTCCCGCCTCAAGTATCGGCAGAAGTACAGCCGATGGCCTCTGTGTACGCGCCACTGCCGGCTGGTCCGTCCTCGCCGACACCGCGGTCGTCCAACGCCGGCTCGAGCGCTCCCAGCAGCTTGTCCGGCGACGCGGGCGCAGACGACGACGACCTGGCAGCGCTCGAGCTAGACGACCCTTCGCGGCCGTACCGGGCGAGGATGGACACCTTCGCGGGTTTCGCGTTCGAAGGCGTGGGGCTCGGCATCCCGCTCACGCTGAGCGATGGCCTGGACGCTCAGACGGCGCGCAAGGAGGGCTCGGGGAAGCAGCTTGGCGTCGTGAACGGTGCGTGCACGCGTCGCGTCCTGCCATCTCGACGATGCATGCTGATCTCGCAATCTGCAGGTGTCGCGTTGGTCGTTGGTCTACAGATAGGTGCGACTTTCTCCTCTTCGACCTGGGCAGGGTCGCAAGGTCGACTTGAGACGGCTAGGGCGGCTAGGGACTTCTGCGGGGGTCGGACGTCCGCGGTCGTGCCCCATCCTCAATGCTCTACGCCGCTCTAGTCGTTGCACATGCTCTTAGATCTCGCTGACCCCTTGCGGCAGGCAGTGGCATCTTCTCCTCGCCCGGCGTGCTCCTCTCGGCGACAGGCTCGCCAGGCGCAGCGCTCCTCGTCTGGATCGCGTCGGGTCTGCTCGCCTGGTGCGGCGCGAGCTCGTATGTCGAGCTCGGAAGCGCGATCCCTGTGAACGGCGGGAGCCAAGCCTACTTGAACTGTTCGTTCGCCCTCCCCACTGGTCTTTGTACGCGCGTCGAGCTGAAGCGATCGTACGTCGTGCTTTAGACGCGTACGGCCCGCTGGTCGCCTACCTCTTCTCCTGGACTGCGTGCGCCCTCTCGTTGAGCTCCGCCATCACTTCAATCGCTGAACTCCGTGAGGTCATCGCAGTGTGTCCCTACTCAAGCCCGGGGGTGCGGCCATCATCGCGCTCGTCTGCGGCGAGTACCTCGTCCGGCTGTTTTCAGGCGCAGCAAGCACGCTCGCACCTGGCGAGGCAGGCGCACCGGAATGGACGTACAAGTTGCTTGCTGTTTTGAGTGCGCATTTACAACGCTCCCATAGACGAGAGAAGGAGGGCTGACGAAGAGCGTACATGGCAGTTGTCGTTCTCGTTACGGGCATCAACCTCCTGAACTCGCGGATGGGCGCGCATGTACAAGTGGGCTTGACGGGACTCAAGGTGCGCAACAGTCCACCTCCTGCCCTTCTCCCGGGTCACGGAAGCTGAGGCAAGAATGCGGCGCGTAGATGGCATCCCTCGTGTTCATCCTCGTCCTCGCGGCCATCTACGCCCTCCGCAACGGCCTGGGCCACCTCACGGCCGCAGGAACAGCCAGCGGCGTTGGCTTCTGGGAGGGCAGCACGTCCGAGATCGGACGGTACGCGATCGCACTGTACTCTGGGCTGTGGGCTTTTGACGGATGGGACCAGGCCAACGTTCGTCCCTTCCTCCGCTCTTGACGGGCGGCATGCGGGCTCACTCTTGGTTTGCGAACGGCAGTACGTCGCGGGCGAAATGCGCAACCCGACGCGCGACCTGCCGCGGGTGGTGCATTCGTCCATGGCGGTCGTCCTGACTCTCTTCACCTCGGTTAACCTTGCCTACTTCCTCGTCCTCCCCCGCGACATCGTGAGCGCAAGCAATACGGTCGCTCTCGTACGTCTTCCTCTCCCCCACTACTTCCTATGATCCGCCTGCTGACGCTCGCACGCGAAACAGGACTACGGCTCGGCTACGATAGGCGCGGTCGGCGCGGTCATCTTCTCCTGCCTCGTCGCAACGTCGTGCTTCGGCGCGCTCAACGGCGCAACCATCACCTCGTCCATGCTCGTCGTCCAGGCCGGACGTGAGGGCTGGCTGCCGGCGGTCTTCGGCAGGCTGTGGAGCGGGAACCGTCCAGGGTGGGCGATGAGTCGGTTCATTGTCACATCTTGCTTCCTGTCGTCAAAACGCTGATGTTGCGGCTTTGCCCGAACAGTCCTACAAGCAGGAATGACGATCGCCTATGTTCTCCTCGGCGGCGGGTTTCGCCCCCTTCTGAACGTCTTCTCGGTGGCCAATTGGCTCTTCTTCGGCCTGACGGGTGCGTCCTCCGCTTTCCTGGGTGTTCCTTCAGTTGCTGACGCAGAGGGTGGACAGTGGCCGGCCTGCTCGTGCTGAGAGTCACGGAGCCGCATCTAGAGCGACCGTACCAGACCTTCCTCGCAACGCCGATAGTGGTGCGCCCTTCTTCCTGCCGTCCGCTCGGGCCTCATCAAGCTGACGTTCTCGTGTGCGCCCGGTCCCCCCCCCCCCCCTCAGTTCTGTATCATCGCGCTCTTCCTGCTCATCATGCCCGTTGTCGCCGCGCCGGTCGAGGCCTTCGCCGCCTTTGGTGCGTCGGTTCCCCTACCTTGCTTCCACACGACGCTGAGCCCTCCTCCTCCCCTCCGCCGCCCGACCCAGCCTTCATCTTCTTCGGCGTCCCGCTCTACTACCTCACAGCTGCGCTCTCCACTGCGGCCGAGACGGGCGAGCCGTGGTATGCCGCGCTGTGGCGGACGGTCCGCGGCAAGGGTAGGGGGCGCACGGGCGGGTTGCAGGAACGTAGAGGGCGGGTCGGGCGGTGACGGGCTCTCTCTCTCATGGGCAAGTCAAAGGATCTCACGGGTGTCTTGGCAGGGCAGGAGTGAGCCCGGCTTCTCTGTTCGCTGAATTCGGGCTGCAGAGCCGCAGACGACTCCAAGGAGCAGGCAGATGGTTGCGTGTGCCAATACGTTGGTAGAACGCCGCATGAAGCGTCGCCCGCGTGTCCAACGCCCGCCTACACCCCATCCCCTCGGCCGTACGTAAGAGAGCGCGTCCATGTAGATACAGCAGAAGAGGCAAAGGAAGGGGTTTGCGTTACAGGAAAGACAAAAGAAGAGGTTGCTAGCTAAGGGCTACAGTTTGCTTTGGGCGTCTGATGCGTTCATGCGTTGGCCGCCGGCTCGCCCTCAGATGGCCTGGCCGATGGCACGCGCCGCGTGCTTCTCGACCGGCGCATCCTCGAACTGCGCTCCGCTGCTGCTTCCGCTGCTGCCGCCGCCGAGCTTCTCGTACTCGACGCCGGCGGGGAGGATCAGCGGCTCCTCCTTGAACCGCCTGACGCTGAGGACCCTGCGGCCGTCGACGGCGCTCAGGTCGCCCCGGACGACGGTCTCGAGCTCGGCCCGCTCGCGCTCGACGGCCCTGCCGTCCCAGAAGTCCGCGACGACCTCGTCCGTCGCCTCGGCGCCGGACAGGCGGAGGAGCTCGCGTGCGGCGGACCGGCCCTTGACCTCGCGCCAGTGGCCGGCGGCGTCTTTGAAGTAGTGGAGCTCGTCCTCGGGGTCCGTCGACGGCTCGCGGACGATGGGCTGGATCTTGGGGCTGCGAGCACACACGCATGACTGGTCAGCTTCGAATGCTCCGGACGGTCGCGGGGGTAGAGCAGAAAGGGGGACGCACATGATGTGCGTCGCGTGGATCGTCCTGCCCACGACGACGGGCTCGTACACCTGGTCCAGGCGGTGCTTGACGACCTCGCGCACGACGGGCTTCTCGACGACCTCGATCCAGTCAACCCTCCCTCGGCCCTCCGCATCGCGCACCTCGAGCCCGGCGCGGTCGAACAGCGCCTGTGCGCCGGCGGGGAGCGCCTGCTTGGCCGGGTGGTGCGCGGCGCGGATGGCGGCGAGCGTGCGTGCGTTCTGCTCAGCGTGGGAAGCGATGGCCGCGTTCGGCTGGTCGGCGCGGGTGGACGAGGCGACGGCGTCGGCAAAGTGCGTCGGGTGCAGGTCCGGGATCGCGAGCGGCGACGCCAGCGCGTGGGCGGTGAGCCCCGCCTGCGGACGGACGAGGTGCTGCAGCTCGGCGGCGGTCGTGCTCCCGCCCGCGGGGCCGTCGGACAGGGTGGACGACTCGAGCTGGGACGACAGCGCCTGGATGTGCGCGTCGCCCGACGGCCGCGCGCCGACGTTGATCCCACCCGCCGCCGCCGCGGTGGGGGGTGCTGCGCCGTCGGCGCCGGGCGTGCCCGTCGCGAGCGGCACGCTGAAGTCGTCGAACTTGGGGAGCGCGATCGTCGGAGCGACGCCAGGGTCCCTCGGGGGCGTCGGCGGCTGGTGGTCCGGCGGGTGGAACGCATGCACCTCCTCCGGGTCGGGGATGACGATGTTGCTGTAGAGGTCGCCAGAGTAGTGGACCGACGACGACGCCGCGGGGATCGCGGTCGAGGAGAAGGTCGTCGGTGCGTGCGTCGAAGTCTGCGGTCCGTGCAAGCTGGCGAGGTTGGGGGCTGCCGTCGCCGGTGCGGGGTCGACGACGGACGAGGTCTGGCGGCGCCCTTCGACCTGCGCGGACGAGGCAGCGGCGGCGGCGGCAGGCTGCGACGACTTGCCGTCGACGTTGGCCCTGTCGACGACGTCCTTGGGCACGGCAGGGACAGGCGGGACGTCGTCGGACGAGGAAGGACCTCGGGAGGATCGTCGGTTGCCACCGCTGGCGGCAGGCGAGGAAGGCGGTGCGGGCAGGTCCTTGTCGACGGCGGATGCGGCCGAGGCCGAGCGCCTGTGCTTGGAGAAGGACTCGCGCGAGCGGGAGCGGTGGACGAGCTTGTGGAGGAAGGTCATGCCGGACGGGAGGGAGGGTGGGGGTGCAGGGGGGGAGAGACGGATGAGTGAATCGGGAGACGGTGCCTGCTGCTTCTTCGACGTCATGCTGCGCCAGCTGACGGGCGGCGGCGGCGGCGGCGGCGGCGGGTGGAGTCGTGCGATGCGCCTCTGCTTCCCCCCAGGCCTCTCCCCTCGCCCCCATCCCTCCCCCAGAGCATCCAGCCACAAGGGGCGGGGGAACAGCGGTCCTTGGGTCCGGCGCAGCCTGAGCTGATGATGCGCTGGGAGCCGGTCGAGTGCATCGTCGTACGCATCGGCTCAGCCGTGTCGTGTCGAGCAGCAGCAAGCGCACGCCCTCCCGTCCGCTTCCAAACAGCCATCTAAGCGACGGTGGCTGGCCGCCTGTCTCTCTCTGCCAACGGCTCTTCTCAGCAGCGCGCAGGGACCTCTGACTGTCCCCGTCGTCGGTCGCAACAACGGCGAAGCACCCGACGCTTGGCCTCCCCTTGTAGCAGGCAGCTCGAGCAGCAGCCCCGTCCAGGTCGCGCGTCGTCCTTCTGCCTGTCGTCCCTCCCCAAGCCTGCCCCGATCGCTACACCCCCTTGCAGACCCCTGCTAGCTGGACCACGGGCGCATGCTTCCTTCCGGTGCTTCGCCCGGCCGCGGCTCCAACCACCCGGCCATCCAACTGCGGCCGCATCCGCTCCAGCGCCCGCCGTCGTTCCACCTCGGCCGGTACAAGGTCGAGCTCCCGACGTCGCTGCGGGCCCTGTCGCCGCGCATCCTCTGGGTTCCCTTTGCCGTCCTCTTCCTGCTGCTCTACGCGTTTGCCGGGCGCGACGAGCGGGCCGCGATCAAGCTGCGTGTGGACGAGGAGGGCGCGCGCGTCCAGGGCGTGCTCGGCGAGCTGCGCAAGGGCAACTTCACGCTCGACGACGTTCCAAGGACGCACTCGGACACGCTGGGCCCGTACCTGGCGCAGCTGGACGAGCTGTTTCGCAAGGCGTACGACGGGCATCCCGCGCTGCAGGGCAAGAAGTACCAGCCGCCCGTGTTCCCGCCGGCGCTGTCGCCAGAGCAGTACGCCCGGTTCGCGCACCTCCTCCCGACGACCTCGCCCAGTCGGAGCGGCAAAGAAGGCGCGGACGAGCGCTACCTCTTCACCTCGGTCCTGCTGAACGTTGCGCACATCACGCCGGACCTGTTCGCGACGCTCGTCGCGCTCGCCGACTTCCTCGGCCCGCACCGGTTCGGGCTGTCGGTCGTCGAGGGCCCTTCGAACGACGGGACGGACCACCTGTTCCTCTCGGTCCTCACGCCGGTGCTGCTGTCGATGGGCGTGCCGCCCTCGGCGCTCTACCTGAGCCTCAAGCGGCCGTCCGCAGACTTCGCGCACCACAACCGGATCGACACGCTTGCGAAGCTGCGTGAGGAGGCGGTTGCCCCCTTGCGCAGGCACCGGGAAGAGCGGTGGGGCACGGTTGTGTTCTTCAACGACGTGTGGTGGAGCTTGAGCATGGGGCTCGAGATGCTGGGGCAGCACGAGCGGCAGGGGGCGGACATGACGTGCGCTTGGGACCTGCTGTGGGGTAACGAGTGCGTCCCGCCCATTTGCTCCTCTCGCAGCGCCGAAACCTGACACCAGACGGTTCTGCCTGCTTTCAACAGCTACTTCTACGACATCTGGGTGGCGCGCGACATCCACACGGGCGACGTGCGTCCCGCCTTCCTGCCCGCGCTCTCGCATTCCGGACTGACTCTCCTCGTCCCGACGCGCAGCTCTTCCACCCCATGTCGTCGACCTGGTCGCCGTCGACCGACCTCTTCCCGACCTCCCCCAGAACGCGCAGGCGCTACGCCGCGCACCTGCCGTTCCAGGCCTACTCGTGCTGGAACGGCATCGCCGTCTTCCCCGCCGCCCTGCTCCTCGCGCCTTCGCCGGTGTTCTTCCGCCGGTCGGACGCCGGCGCGGGCGAGTGCGCGCAGGCCGAGGTCGGGCTGCTGTGCAAGGACTTCTGGCGCAAGGCGAGGAGCGCTCAGGGGAGGGCCGCGAAGGTCATGGTCGTCCCCGGCGTCAGGGTCGCGTACGAGCGGCACGTCGCGGAGATCGTGCGAGGGCTGGAGGAGGCGGGTGTGGGCGGGCTCATCGAGGGTGTCGAGGGCTGGCGGAACAGGGAGAGGATCTCGTGGGTGAACCAGTTGCGTCCCTGCCGCACTCGCTCCCTTTTTTTTTTCAATTCGCATGTGCCGCGCGCTGACAGGCAACCTTTTCCTGCTGTCCCCCTTGCAGCCCGCCGAGGAAGGTCCGCTGCCATCCCTGGCCGGAAGTGTCCGGCACGGGCAACGTCAACGTCTGGGAGACCGAGGTTTGGGTCGACCCGCTCGATGGATGAGCGCTCGCGCCCCGCCACCATGACCCGGACCCCTTCTCGCGAGCTGTCCGAGATCGCTTTGCACGCGTGCGCGAGAGGAAAGTCTATTGGCGGCTCCGACTCTCCACCGGCTCGCTGCAAGATGTGTCCGTGCGCGGGCGAGTGGCTTGCGAGAAGATCAGTTACTCCGCCGCGCTCTCGTGCGCGCAGGGGCGGGCGAGCGACGCGCCCCTGTCGACGACGGCCCTCCCTGCCCCGTCCCTGCTGCCATCGCCCTCAGCCGTTCCGCGGCCCAAGTCGGACACCATGGCGACGGTCGGCGCCGCCTCCCCGCTGCTGGACGAGCTGCACTCGCTCCGGTCGGCGCTGTTCAAGCTCCAGTCGCAGACGCACCAGCAGTCGCTCCAGCTGCACTCGGCCTCGCTCAGCCACACGCTCACGCTCGACCAGCTGCGCTCGGTCGAGGCGGCCAACGGGCAGCTCGCGGCCGAGCTCGCCGTCCTGCGCGCGACGCCCGTCCGGTCGGACGAGGCGGTCGAGCTCGAGGAGAAGCTCCGCGCGCTCTCGCTCGCGCACCGCAAGCTGTCGGCCCTCGCGGACGAGGCGGACGCCGCCGTCGCACGCGCCATCGCGGACCGCATCAACGAGCAGGCGTACCGCAGCAGGGCAGAGATGAAGCTCGCCCTCGCCGTCCCGCCCACGCCGCCGCCGAAGGACGGGCCCGACCTGCCTCCCGGCGCGGCGGATGGCGAGAAGCAGGTGCTCATCGCGCACGACGCCGAGCACGGCCCTCGCGACGTTGAGAAGGCGCCAAGTCCAAGCGGCTCGCTGGCGGACAGCTCGGAGGTTGCTAGGCTCAAGCTGGAGCTCGAGATTGAGCGCGAGGTAGCGCGGAAGGACCGCGAGCGGCTGGCAACGCTCGAGGTCGAGCTTGACAAGCGGAGGCGCGACGACGCTGCTGCGGCCGGGGTCGTCGAGCGGTACATGTGCGTCGTGCACCCTCCCTCTCTTCGAGATACCTGTCTGTTCACCTAACTTATACTTCTGCTTGCTCCAGGGCCTTCTCGCAGTCCTCCTCGCTCCTCCTGCACGGCCAGCTGCATTCGCTCCGCACGCGACATGCCGCGTCCCTCTCAACGCTCTCAAAGGAGAACGACCAGCTGCGGCGCGAGCTCAGCAAGGAGCGGCGCGAGGCTGAGCGCACGCGGATCCGGCTCGGGCAGGTCGGCGAGGAGGCGTGGATCGAAGCGGAGGGGCGGAGGCGGGAGATTGGCCTGTGCGTCTTGACTGCGCGCCGCCTGCAGCACTGCTGTGACACGCGGCACTGACACGAGCAATTTCCTCTCGTCACAGTCGTCTGGCAGCGATCGGCCGCGAAGAGCGCCTGATGCACAACCTGCGCAGGTGGTACGACAAGGTCCAGGCGGTGCTGACGACGCTCGCTGAGTCGGACGTCGCCGACCTCGCGCCGGCCGCCGCGTCCGAGTCCATCTACGCGACGCTCATGCACGTCCTCGGCGAAGCGTCGCAGATCCTCACGCTGGACGTGAAGGCCGACGCTGTCGAGGGCGAGGAGGGGACGCCCAGTGCGCAGGAGGGCAGGGTCTACATGGCCGAGGAGCTCCTCGCGGGCGCGATGGAGGACCTGCGCGTCGAGACGGCCCGGCGGCGGAAACTCGAAGAGCAGCTCGCGGCGGTGACGGCGTCAGGAGTAGAGGACCGATCCGTCTTGGAAGATGGCGAGGTCGAGGAGCCGCCGGTGCGGACGAACGGCTTGGAGGAGTCGGATGCCGTCGAGCAACCTACCGCCGTCCCAACCTCGAAACATGCGCCGTCGGCTTCGAAGGACTTCCTGGAACCACCGGCACCGGCATCGCCAAACGAGGAGGAGGCCAAGGACCCGCTGCTCCTCTCTCTCCTGACCCTCCCCTCGCGCCACCGCCAGCTCCAGACCCGTTACTCGGACCTGAACGTGTCTCTTTCCACCCTGCTCGCGACGCCCTCGCCCGCGACGGACGATCTCCCGCCCGAACTATCCACGCTCCTCCTGCGCGCGCTCACGCGGTTGAACGACATCCTCGAGGACGCGCGGGTTGACCTCGAGCTGAGCGTCGCCGACGAGCGCCGCGTGGTCGAGAGCTACCGCGTGCTGCTCGCGCTCGGCAAGGAGGGCCAAGGGACGAAGGCGAGCGAGCTCATCAGGCGCGAAGTTGGGGAGTTCGTCGAGAAGCGAGAGAAGGGCGAAGGCGCAGGCGCGACGCTGCAGAAGCGGGCGGACGACATCGAGTGGGACTTTGCCGCGGTGCGTTGCTGTCCTCGCCGCTGCCCGACCATCTGTCGTTGATCATCTCGCGTCGACTCACAGCTCAAGGCGGCGTGGATCAACCCGGAGAGCCTGCTTTCAACACCGCTACACCCCATGTCGCCCTCGACCTCGCCAGCAGCGTCGCCACTCGCCATCCCCGTCTCCTCCCAGCACCTCTTCCCCACACCGACTTCATCCTTCCTTCAACCGCCAGGCGCATCCGGCCGCACGACTCCAGCACGCAACGCGCTTTCAAACCTCGGCCTGCGCACGCTCCAGCCCGCCAGCCTCATGCCGCCCACCTCGTCCGGCGCGCAGCTCCACCCGTCCCCTTCGGGGCAGGCAAACGGCTTCCGGCGGTCGTCGTTCGCCAACATCGGGCGCATGTTCCGCGACCAGCAGCAGCAGCAGCAGCAGCAGGGCACAGCGCCACTCCACTCAGCGCCGGTGCCTGGCCGATCCTTCTCCTTCCAAAGCGGCGGCGCATCAGCGGGCACGGGCAGCGGCTGGGGGCTCTACCGGCAGTCGAGCGTCAGCGGCGGCTCGCTCGGGCTGCTCAACGCGACGAGTCCAGCGGCGGAGCAGGCGTGCGACCTGTCTTCCGAGGTTGTCAAGCTGGACGAGGCGGCGAGCGAAGACGAGGTGGAGTGAGATGAGTGACGGCCGAACGGAGTTCGCCCTTTTCACGACTGCTCGATGCTAATGATGACCGTGCACGAACACCAGAGGCTTCCGCAGGCCATTGTGCGAGTCGCGGGCTGGGGGTCCTGGAAGATCATCAAGACATGCTGCAATGAGCCTCCTCAGAAGAGCAGATCGTCTCTGCTCGCGCCTCTCGGTCGGGGAGCGTCCGCCTGATAGCTCTGCTGGGTCATTTGGTCGAAAGCACCGAGCGCGTCGTACGGGTCGGCGGCGGCAGTGACGACGCCGACGCCTGCAGGCCGGTTGCCTTGCGACGGTCTGGGGGAGGCATCCGCGTCTTGTTCAGGGTCGTCCTCGTCGAGGAACGACTGCGACGTGTTCGTGTTGGCGCGCTGGGGGAGCGGAGGCGGCGCAGATGCTGCTGCTGCTGGTGCTGGTGCTGCTGTGCTGTCGTTCAAGGCGGACGATGTAGGATGGGGCGGTGCGGGTCGTGGTGCAGGGGCGGGAATGGGTCGTGCCGCGAAGCCGGACGGCGTCTGCAGGTGCCGGCGCGTGCTGGCGTTCATCGCGGGCGAGTCGGGCAGGTACCTTGCCTTGGCCGTCCTGATGAACGTCTGGGGCGACTTGTGGTAGATGCTGCTGAGCGTGCCGGTATGAAGCAGCAGCTGATCGAGCATCCCTCGGTCCATCCGGTCGGTCTCCGTCGAGATCGGCGGCTTCTGCGACAAGACGATGTCCTTCGCTGCCGCCGGGTCGGTTGAGATCATGCGCCAGTACATGAAGCCCTGGGTTCGAAGAAGGGCCGGTCAGCTGATAGTGCGAGCACCTCGAAAGACAGCGGACGACGCACTCGGTCGCGCAGGTCCGGGTTCTCTGCCTCCTCCGTCGCCATCTTCAGCACTCGCGGCAGCAGCTCCTGGCCCGCGACCGGCCTCTTGATGAACAGCTTGACCGTCGCCGTCAACAACGCGAGCTGGACCTGTGTACGGAATGGGACGATGTCAGCTTCGTCCCTGCGACAGACTGGTCGTCCTGCAGCGCTGAAAGCGCACCTCCGTCGGCTCCTCTAGGAACGTGAAGACCCAGTCCTCGAGCAGCTCCTCCGAGTTCTCGATGCGCTCCGCATACTGGCCGACGATCCAGATCATGGCGCTCTTTGCCTCCGGCTCCTCGAGCACGTCAAGGTTTTCACACAGCGTGCCGATGATCGCCTCGTACTGATTGGGGTAGCGCCGGAAGATGTCCTTAATGACGACGACCGCCTCCTGCGTCACGTAGGTGATCTTGGTCGCGATCAGCTGCAGGAGGACAGTAATGCACCGGTCGGCGGCGGCGGGGATCTTGATGGCGAGCCGACCGATCGAGCGAACCGACTTGCGCACAAAGTCGACATCGACCTCGCTGGCGTATCTGCAAGGATCGCGGTCGTGCGCCAGCGTCAGCTCTTGCCTTGCACGACGAGGAGAGACGGAGCAATGGGAGCGCGGACTCACTCTTTAAGCTCCTCCAGCACCTCGCCTGCGTTCGTGTCGCGCGCGAGGCGGTACATGATCTCGAGCTTGGCGAGCTTGACGTAGATCGGGTCGTTGTACTTGCAGAAGAAGACCTTGACCTCGTTTTGGAGGATCGCCGGCCGACGCTGGATGATGAGCAGGATGTTGCGCAGCGCGACATACTGCACCTCCGGGCCGGACGAGAGGAGGGTGACTGCGAGCACCAAAGAAAGCGTCAGTGAGCCACCAGAGCGCAGCTTAGGCGAGAGCAGGGCATCGCGACGCACCCAGCGGTGGGCCCATCTTGCGCTCCAAGCTCCGGATCGTCTGCTCGTCCGCCATGTAGTTCATCAGGTATAGGATGACCTTGACCGTCGTCAGCACGACGGCCGAGTTGGCGTGCTGCAGCCGGACGGCGATGCGCTCCGCGAGCGACTCGGCGTCGAGCACGTTCTGCGGGGTGAAGGATAGGAGCGAGTCGAGGATGTACACCTGCGACCACCTGCGCACGTCGCGGCACACGGAGGACCGTCAGTATTTAGCAGCGAAGAGAGAGAAGTAACGAAGCGTACTCAGAGCACTCGTTGAGCGCCGCGACAAGCTTGCCGGCGACCGTGACGTTGAGCCTGAGCGCGATCTCCTCGCTGCGCTCACTGATTTCCACAAGTGCCGCGACGGCGTTCGCGACGACGGTCGGATTCGAGTCTGCGAGCAGATCTCTGAGGGCCGAGATGAAGTGGGGCGAGCGATCGAGCGTCTGCCGGCCGGGAGGGGTCGAATAGAGCTTGGCGACCGAGAGCGCGGCCGTCTTGCGCACATACGGGTCTGAGTCCTTGAGCCCGTGCCGGAGGGGATCGATAACGGCGGATATGATGGAGGGAAGGGGAATGGACGTCATCGTGCGCAACGAGAGGGCGCGGATAAGGGGGTTGTGCGACTCGGAGTCCTGTTGCGAAGACAGAGACGCGCACGGGTGTCAGCGTGGCCGGGTAAAGGTAGCGCAGAAGAGGCGACACACAGCGAGGAAGTAAGGGATCGCAAGCTGCGTGTCTTCCGGCCGCGATCGGCCGTAGTTGATGAGGAAGAGGTAGACCACTGACGAGGCGAACGGCCGAAGGTCAGCCCAATGCGCTGATGACTGCGCGGCCAGCCAGAACAACCGCACGCGCCCTCTGCCACCCGAGGAACGCTTAGAGACGGAGGACGCACTCTTCTTGATCTCGAGGACCTGGATTGGCATACAGTGGATGACGTCGGGGAACAGAGCGGACACTGGGAAAAGCGAACGCAAGGGTCGTCAGCATGCTGAGCTCTGGAGCGAACAAGGGGTCAAGGACGTGCTGTCGTTGCCCATGGTCATCTGCGGAGCGCAGAGACACAGACAAATCAGCGCAATGGTCAGGAGCGCCAGACATTTCACCGAAGCCAGCTGGCCATCTTCCCAACAAGCAAGCACGGCGCTGGACGACCCTGGGGGCTGACCAGGGACAGGGCAGAGGGCGACGTACGTTGGCGACGATCTTCTTGAGCACGACCTTCTTCTTGCCGAACGCCTTGTCGCCCTTCTTTCCGACGTCGCCGAGGTCGGCCTGCTGGAGCTCGGTCCTGAGCTCCTGGATCTTGCCGCGGGCTGTGAGCGGGACGGGGAGGACGACGAGGAAGGGGCGGGCGGCGCGCGCGTCAGGGGACGACAGTCTTCGACCCAGCTCAGCGGCTGAAGGAGGGCGACGCACTGAAGAACTTGGCATCCTGGCCTGTGCTCGGTGCGGACATGGTGCCTGAAGCTGATGCGGTAGGAACGGGAGCGTGGTCGTCGTCGGGCCCATCTCGCCCGTCGCTCGGTCTGCGCGCGGCCTTTGTCCGCCCGGGGGACGACGATGGCCAGCCCACCTCGACCCATCCAGAGACGCACCATGAGCAGCGCGCACGCAGCTGGCAAGACGGCCCTCGTCACCGTCGGCAGCACCGCCTTTCCCTCCCTCGTCGCCCGCGCCCTCTCCCCGCCGACGCTCGCCAGCCTGCGCGCCGCCGGGTTCGGACGCCTGCTCGTCCAGTTCGGCGCATCGCCCTTACCCACCGCTTGGCGTGCCGGCTCCGCGGGCCCTTCGGACGAGACGGCGGGGGTCGAGCTCGAGCTGTTCGCGTTCAGGGACGGGATTGAGGCGCTGTACGAGGATGTTGACCTTGTCATCTCGCATGCCGGTACCGTCCCTTCTCCCCCTCTCGACTGCGCGCACCGTTCGAACTGACCTTCGTTTCTGCCGGCCCATGGCAGGCGCAGGGTCGATCTTGACGTCGCTCAGGGCGGGGAAGGTGCTCATCACGGTCGTCAACGCGTCCTTCCTCGACAACCACCAGTCGGAGCTCGCGGACGAGCTTGGAGGGCGGGGACACCTGCTCGTCGCGACCCCGGAGTACGCTGTCCCTCCTCCTTTGCCGTCTAGCGACCTTGTGCTGACTGGGCCCTCTATGACGCCAGGACGCTCGAGGAGACGATTCACGACCTTCCAATGCGCCAACAGGCGCTCAAGGCCTTCCTCCCGGCGGACCCAACCGCGTTCCTGCGCATGGTCGACGAGGAGGCCGGCTACGCCTGACCTGCATCTGCTCTAGGCCGACTCTCTCTCACGTACGACGCAAGGCGGCTGCCTCGGCAGGGTCATCAATCCCGTCTATCGCCTCAGTCCGGAATCGCAAACCGGCAGCGCTCTCAATGGCGCTTGTCGCGGTCTCTCGCCCGTGCACCGCCGCGCAACCACCCCACCGCCTTCCCGCAGCTTGCGGCGCAAGACGCAGATATATTGCTGGTCCGCCTGGCCCAAAGATCTTCAAAGGCATGGTGTGGTCTAGGCATGCTTTAGATCATCTACAGCGCGAGAAGGGGCAGGGCAGAGGGGGCAGGGCAGAGCAGGAGGGGCAAAGAGGACAGTGAAGAATGGACTGCATATCTAAGGAGGGATGTACGCAAGAGAAGATGAAGATGGGAACATGAGAGCAAGATGGAAGGATCGCGCCTCGCTTGCGGCGTTGTTGATTAGACACTGCTGCCTTCGTTGGTACGTCCCGCTGACCCTCAGCCTCCCCTTCGCCCCCTCCCCTCCCTGCCGGCCTCCCAGCCACCCGTCTCCCGCTTGCCCTGCCCATCGTCCTCCTCTCCAGCGAGCACGCGCCCGAGCCCACGGCGTGCGGACTCCCACAGCACCCATGCGACGTCGGCCCCCAGCGCGCGGAGTTGTTCGAGCGCTGGGCTGGAGGCGACTGTCGTGCGCGCGAAGGCGTGTCAGTGTGCGTCGGGGGTAGGGGCGGAGGAGGGAAGGGAGGACGCACGGAAACGCAAGAAGGCGAGGAGGTAGAACTCGAGCAGGTCGACAACGCGCAGGCGGATGAGGACGACTTGCGCGACGTGCAAAAGGGTCGCGAGACATGCGAACAGCTGCAGGAGGACCTGCGTCCCTCCCTTCAAGTCAGCCAGCGCTCTGGCGTGCGCTCACACGAGCGAAGGGTGCTCACCGGCAGCCCGCTCACCCACACCCACACGACGGCGCGCGACAGGCCCTCCGCAGCGCGCTCCTTCCATCCGGCGTCGGCGTCGCCGAAGAGCACGTCGAACCGAACCCCCGGGCGAGGCAGCATCTGCAGCTGCGGCGACTGGGTGAAGACGTGCGCCTGCACCTGGGGCGGAACGCTCGCGAGCGCTGACGAAAGCGAGAGCGTGAGGAGGTGCGCTGGGTCGACGCAGACCGCGAGGCACGTGTCAGCCTGCAGGCGCTGGCCGGCGTCGAGAAGGACTGAGAGCGACCCACCGATGTACTCCTCCTCCTGGTCGTTCGCCGCGTCCTGGTTGTAGGCCTGCGCCTCGCCCTCGAGCTCCTCGAGCAGGCGGATGGCGATGCGGACCTTCTTGCCGTTGACCTTGGGCTGCTGTGCGAGCGTGGCTCCAGGCGCAGCGGCGCTCGACCCGCCGCCGCCCGCGCCGTCGTCGAACGCCGGTAGCTGGGCGCGCGCCTTGCCCCGCCGGTCTTCCATGAGCGAGGGGAAGCGGACGAGTGCGGACGAGGGCCGCTGCTGCTGAGATGCAGGCGACTGGCGCTGGCGGAGCGAGGCGTGCGAAGCTGTCGAGAAGGGCATCGTGCTGCTGCTGGCGGCCGACGGGGGGTCGTGCTGCGCGGTGATCGGCGGGGTCGTCGACGACGACGAGCTGGAGCAGGGAGTGGCCGTCGAGGAACGAGCCGAGGAGGATGAGACCTCGTCGAGGGCAAACAGCTTGGATAAGCCTGAGAGACTGCGCCGGCCGAGGGAAGCGGCGCTCGTCGTCGTCCCCGGGGGCCGCCGGTCGACAGGGGCGCTGCTGTCCAAGGCTGTTGTCGTCGCCGTCAAGGGCGAGGCTGAGAGAGAGAAGGACGGCAGGGACGACACGCGCGGGCGAGGTGGGAAGTAGGAGATCATGGCGGACGATGGGATAAGGGGGTCGGAAGAGCTGGCGAGGGAGGTCGACGTTGTGTTGGGCCGGCTGAGCTCGGGTCGCGCAGTCGGGCGCGGACACCTCGTCGCCCAACACCGCAGATACCCGGCCCGCCCCAGCACCACCTCGGAGTCCGGCCAGAAAAAAACAGATAGCATGGGTGGGGGCATGGGATAGCAAATCCTGGTCTAACGCCGGCGCGCGCCCCGAGCAACGGTAGGGTGCAAGCTTTTTTCCGAGCGCTTTTCGGGGTGCTTTTCGAGTCGAGGTGGGTGCAAGAGAGAAGAAAGACAGCGGGCGACAGGGCAGAGGGGTCGTTGGCGGCCGACGGAGGCAGGATGCGATGCGAGGGCGTGAGAGATGAGCGAGAGAGAGAGAGAGAGAGAGAGAGAGAGAGAGAGAGAGAGAGAGAGAGAGAGGGGGGGAGAAGAACTGGAAGACAGTGGTGGCTGGGAGGCGTAATAGGTCGGTTGCTTGTAGATGCGCGAACGGGATTAGTTGTGCTTGGGCTGGCCGGCAGGGGTCTGCTCCGAGGACTGCGAGGGCGTAGGGACGGGCGACGACGCGCCGGACGAGAGGGACGGCGCGAGGGACGGCGGCGCCGACGCGGCGGCGGCGGCGAGGTTGGACACGGCGGGCGGGACGATTTGCCCTGTCGGCGTCGCCTTGGCCGTGTCGACCTGTGGGGGCTCGTCCGAGATGAGGCGCTCGACTGTCGTGCAAGGGTGAACTCGTCAGCAACTGCCAGTGCAGACAACTGGACAGGAAGGCGGAGACGCACTAGCAGCGAGGTGCTTCGAGTATGGTTGAACGGGGTTGAGGCGCATTGTCTCGAGGTGAGGTCGAACGCGCTTTTTGAGCTGCACCAGCTGCTCGCCCTCTGCCACGCGCAGCGAGCGTTGCCTGCGAGAAAAGCGCAAGATCAGTCTAAGCAACCATCGAGCCTGCGCAGTAAGAGGACGTACAGGACGTAGTTTCCGAACTGATCCTTCATGAGCAGCGCGATCGACCCCTCGGACTTGAGCAGCAGCTCGTCGATGAGCATCTCGCGCTCCTCGGGCGGCGCGCATACGAGCGCCTTCTCGCAGACGTTAGACGCAAACTTGTGCCGGGCCACTGAGCGATAGGAGGCAAGCGAGGGGTTAGAACGCCCTGCTAGAAACGCAAGTGCAGGAGGACGCACTCTGGAAGATCTGCGTTTTCATCTCGGTCACGATGCGGGTGCGGTCCTCGGGTAGGCCCTTTTCAATGACGAACTGGATGACTGATGAAGAAGAGACGGAAGAGTCAATATCGCGCGGCGACGTGAACAAGAGTAGAAGAGGCCGAACCGTAGTTGCCGAACTGGTCAAGAACGAGCCGGCGCGTGTGGGTGTGCATCTCGTTGAGCAGCGGCCTCGCCTGCGCGTCGGGCAAGAACTCGAACACGCGCTGGAGCACCCTGCACCCATACGGGTGCGTCGAGAGCTCGAACACGCGGCCCGCGAACGCAGCAACCAAGTCGAGCCCGGGCGCAGGCAGGGAAACGATGCGCTGGATGACGTGATTGGCGTTGGACGACTTGACGCAGTCCATGATGTGGTCCCGGAGCTCCGAGACGAGCGCCGTCCGTTGTTCGGGAGTGACGACCTCGAGAGCCTTCTGGATCGAACGGCAGCCGTAAGTCGACAGGCTGAGAGGCAGGACGAAGCCCTCCATCGTTCGGGCGAGCGCCGCAATCTGCTCGGGCGTGCCGTGGTCAAACAACTTCTGGATGCAGTAGTTGCCAAAGACTGCCGAGGGAAGCGGACAGTAGCGAATCAGCAGCTGCCCGAGGGATATTGAGTGCAGGAAAGAGGCCCACCGTCGGTCTGGATGGCGAAGGCTTCGGCGATGACTTCGTCGAACACCCACTCGCGCTCCTGGGGCGATGCCGTCTCGAGCTTCTGTTGCAGCCAGCGGCTCGCGAACTGGTCCCCGGTGAACTCAACGACGTGGCCTTGGATCTCTGCGAGCTCCCACAGGCGCGTTTTGTCGTTGCGGAAGTCCTCGAGCTTCTCACTCCGGAGTACAGGGACAAAGTTGTCGACCGACCCGCGCTTGATGCCAAGCACGCCGCCGCCGCCGGGCTGTCCAGGCATGCGCAGGCCGCCGACCTTGCTCGAGTTGCGCCGGCCGGTCGCGAAGCCCGTCGTGTTGAACTGCGGCCAGCCAGAGTGCGACAGACGGCGCTGTTGGCTGAAGGCAAATGTCGGCGAGCGCAGGCCGGCAGGCCCAGTCGGGATCGCGTGATTAAGGTAAGGCGTCACCCCGTAGCCTGAGCCGAACGGCGGCGAGTCGGCGTAAGAGCTACGACCAAACTGAACACCGTTGTCTCGCGACTGCGAGGAGGAACAGAGGAGGGGGGTCAGTGCACGCACGCCATAAGTCAGCAAAAATTATGACGCACCTGTCGCCGACCGCCTCCGTTGAAGTCCTGACCGGGTAGCGGCACCTGCGACTGCGCCGGGCTACTCATCATCCAGAAGGCCGGATTGGGGTTGTTGGCGTCGTACGAGCCGTACGGCATCTGGCCCATCGTCATGACTGGGCTCGGCGGGATGAAGGACGACGTGCCGGTCGGGCTGTAGGGCGACGCCGGCCCGTTGCTCGAGGCGTACGTCGCGTTGGGGTCGTACGGGTTGAAGTTCTCGGGCAGCGGCGCCTGCATCGCATAGGCGGGGAAGTTGTCCTGCGGGGGGAGGTATGTCGGGCTGTAAAGGAAAGGAGGGGCGTTGGGGTCGAAGCGCGCCGGGTGACCATCGTAACCTTTGCCATGCTGCTGAGAGTAGGCCGAGCCGTTGTGGTCGTTGAGTTGCTGCAGGGAAAAGCACGCCGACGTGCATTGGAACGTCAGCCAGGATTCTCTTCGGATCGGCGCTACATGCGGCGGCTGCGAAGCGCAGATGGGCACGCACCGACTTGTATGTGTGAACCTGAGGTAGCGTCGCTCCCCAAACCTGCAGCAAGGAGCGACCAAGAGCTCAACAGAGGCAGGCAGACACGAGGCAGAGATGGTTGGGAGGGACGCACAGACCAGTCACCCCCGAACGAGTCGTCCTTAGCCGGCGGTTGCGCCTGCTGCTGGACGGATGGCGGCTTAGACTCGCCGGTCCTAGACGACTGGGGCGATCCGGAGAAGGGCGTGCCCCTGCCGCTGTGCGAGTGGTGCGAAGACGGCGGCGTCGAGGTCATGTTGCACGGCTGGTCCGTTGCTGGCGAACGACGACGTGGAGAAATCGGTAGGGGGACGAGCTGCGCGCGAGAGAGGTCGACCGAGCGAACGTGTCAGCGTCGTAGCGCAGGGGGGCCGGAGGAGTCAGCGGACCATCGGTATGAAACTCATGATGGCCAAGACAAGGTGGAAGGGGGCGGAGAAAAGGAAGAGTGGGTAAGGCAGGGAGCCAAGGAATGGAGAGGGGGCCTGATCAAGCGCGCGTCGACGACAGCCGCTCGGGTCCCGACTCGCGGCCGCGTCGTCGGAGGGATGGAGATGAAGGAGAGCTCACCGAGAGAAGGAGAGACGCGCGCGCAAAGGAGAAGGCCAGGGGCCGACGAAGGGGGAGGCTGCTCTGACACAGATGGACGAGGTCAGCGTCGCCTTCCTTCTTTGCGCTGTGACGAGCTCGAGGGCAGGATCGGAAGGGCCCAACTCCGGCCGCGTCGGGCGGCCGCTCGACCATCACCCACCGCTCACTCGCTGGCCGAAAGCTCACCCCAGACCTGCTGCAAATGGACTCACAGAGGGCTGGACCGCTGATGGCTTGACGCAACGGGGCGCGCTCGAGCACTAGGAAGGGAATGCTGGTTGGGGTGCTTGCAACGGAGACGCAGTCGGCGGTCTGTCGACGTCTCAAGGATGAAAAACGTCGGCCTACGCTGCTGCTGAGCTCGCAAGACTCGGCTCACCGCTTGCGCAGGCTTCCGGGCGACCGCTTCCTTGATGGAGCGCAGAGTCCATTCGTATTTATCTCTCTCTCCCTTTGAAGGGGTTCTGCGCGCGTTTCCCCCCGGTCAGCGGCGGGCGTGCGCCGCGCGCTCGGCAGGCGCGGAGAGTCTGGAAAAGGAGGGGCGATCCTGGTTCGGCCGGCGCCCAGCGACCATCGACCCGCATGATCGTGCTGTAAAAGAGCTCGGGAAACGGTGGCTCATCTCATCCATTTCCTATCCCGCCGCTGGATCATGCTGGCGGCGCGCGCGGAGCGGCGCTCTCCCCGCGCAGTGGGATGAATTGCGCAGAGGGGTCTGCGCACAACCTGCGCAGGCGAAGGGACGAAGGATGCTGCTGGCATGAGCGCTGATCACCCTTTTAAAAGCTGCTGTCACTGTCGCTGCTGCTCTCCCTTTATGCGCCCTGTTCATTCGTACGCTCATCCTCGGAAGAAAAACGGATCCTTGCCCGCAAGACAAGAAACCTTGTGCGGACCGCTGATCAAAGGGGTGCGGATGCGTGGGTCCGGGGTAAATCGCTGATGAGGATCGTGCGGGGAACAGGTGGTCGGACGCCTCGGCCGGCGGTTCAGCGACCAAGTCAACAAGCCACCAAATTCAGAACTGAGCGAGCGCGCAAGGACGAACGAACGCGCACCCTGAGCACTTGCGGTCGACAGCAGGTCAAGAACGGCAGCATAAAATTTAGATGGACGCAAGAAAGGGCGAAGAAGAGAGCAGAAGAACACTAGGGTGGCAAGGGGGGGGGGGGGGGACCGGTGATTTGCCAACTGCGCGCGGGGTGTCGGAGTCATCCTCTGCCCAAGGAGCACTCCTGTATCTCCGGCGGCGACCTTGTCACCTACGCGCGCTTGCAAGAGAGGCCCTTGAAGGACGCGCTCAGTGCGAGTGAGTCGGATAGGGATACATCTGTAAGTTGCGACGGACACGACAGTGTGGGGTAGGATGGCAAATCGACAGGGGAATGTGCGGTGCGAGCGAAATCAAAGGGAAAGGATAAGTGCGTGAAGGGTTAAGATGAGCTAGAGACGTAGGTAGAGATGAGCAGTAAGTTGGCAAAGGCAGCAAGAAGCCGCTTCTTTTGCGAGGCAAGGACAGGAGGCGCCTCAGTACCCTCCTCGGCCGCGCCGTCCTCGACTTCCCCACCCACCGTCCCTGCCCCTCCCACCGCCGCCAACATCGCCTCCCCCTCGAGCACCCGTGTCGAATCGTCCGTAGTCAGCGCTGCCTCTCCCTTGTTGGAAGCCAACGTGCGGCGGCTCGTCTCGCCCGGCATAGTTCTGACCGTAGCCTTGCGAAGGGCCGTACTGGGGATACTGCTGGGGCTGCTGCGGGTAGTGCTGCTGCTGCTGGTACGGCGGGTAGTGCGGTGGGTGTTGAGGAGGGCCGTAAGGAGCGTTGCCGTGACTGCCTGGCGGTACGTGTCCCTGCGGGGGGTATGATGGCGCGCCATAGCCTCCTCCCCCTGCAGAAGAGCCGTACGGCGTTATCCCGCCGTGCCTGTGCTGCCCGAACGGCACCGGCGCGTCGTGCGGCGGGCGAACTGCCGCGTACGGCGAGTGCGACCCAGTTTGAGGCGGGGTGAAACTTTGCGCGTGCACGGGCGTGGGCACGACGGCGTGCGGCGGGGTAAAGCCCGGCGCTGGAGCGGGAGGGACGGCGGGCGGCGGGGCGGCAGAAAGCGTGCCCTGGAGGCTGGCCAAGAGACCTGCAAGGTTTGGGACCACTGGCGCTGCCGCTGCCGCTGAAGGTGCCGGGAAGAGGTTGTGAGGCGGCGTGGGGTTCGGCGGTGCGTCAGGCGTGGCGGGCGGGACGGGTGCGATAGGCGCCGAGCCGAGCGGCTTGTACTCGTATGGGACAACGTAAGGCGTCCCCTGCGTGACGGGAGGCGCAACCTGAGGCGGAACGAACGGCGCTGGCGAGTGGCCCTGCTGGACCGGCGCAACCGGCGTGGGGTTGACCGGCGGTGCGGCGGGCGCGCAGCTTGATGCAGGTGCAGCAGCAGCAGCAGCAGCCTTCTTCTGCCGGATCAAGACGCCGAGCAGCAGATCCTTGCTCCGCTTTGAGGGTTCCTCGGGAATCTTGTTTGACTTGATGTCGTCGAGGAACTCGGGAATCTCCTCGTCCTTGCGCACGACGACGAGGTACATGTCGCGCGCTGCGCCGGCGGGGAGGAGAGCATCGGATCCGTAAGGCTGGATGAGGGCGTCGCGACTGCAATGCGACGGCAAAGGCGATCAGCGCCGGGCCGAAGTGGGGACGAGAAGATGGAGATCTCACTTTCTCGAGATCAGGAATTGCCGAATACCCTCGATCGCTGCTCGCCCGGTGTCGTCCGCGCCCTCGAGAAGTACGACAAGGACCTCCTTGCTCGCGCTTAGTTGTGCCTGATGCAGGAACTTGCGCGAGTTGGCGACAGGTACGCGACCGATGATGTTGAGCACCGGCTGGGGGAGGAGCGTCGGCCAGAAGGAAGCGGGGATCGCCAGACCAGCGACTTGTCGTGCGTGTAGAGGCCCGGGATGGGGATCGTCCGGGTTGCTGACCTACCAGGTGAGGTGAGGAAGAAGCGTGTCAGAGGGTCAACAGGGGTGTATGCGCGCGAGCTGAGGGCGTGACAGGGGGAGACGTACCTCGCCGTGCCAGATGGTCTCAAGCGACGAGAGCCCTGCCTCGCCATCGAGCTTGAGGTCCTCAGCGTAGGGGATAGGGCCGACGGACGTCTTGCTGGCCTCAGACTGAGGGGCTGCCGGATGCTGCTGCTGCTGCGCCTCGCCAGCCGGCTCGTCCTGGAAGAAGTCGAACCCGCCGTCGGCCTCTCTGAAGGGCGACATGTCGCGCTCGTCATGGTGCTGCTGCTTCTGCGACTGCTCGCCGGCGCCGTTGGCAGCGGGCTGGTCGAACGCGTCGAACGACAGGAACTCATTCAGAGCGTCGTTCTCGCCGTCGTCGGCACCACCGAGCTGCGGGACGCCGTCATGCATCGGCGAGCCTGGCGGTGTCGTCGAGCCCACCCCACCGACCGTTGCATCCGCCCAGACCGAGTCAAGCGAGAAGCGCTGCGCGCGAGCGCTCGGCGGCGAGGGCACGAGCTTGGGCTGAGCGGCATCGAGCAGCTGCTGAGGCGACAGGAGCACAGGCTTGACAGGCTGCGCGGGCTCGCCGTTCTCGCTTCTCCTTCGCTTCTCCTCGGGCTGCCCGCTCGCCTCCCCACCCACCCCACCTGCGGCGGGGGCATCGCCGTCCGTGGCGCCCTGCGCGCGTTCCACCATCCCCTCGACGCTCTCGTCCCACTCCCGCTCACGCTTGCGCCGCCGGCTCTCCTCCTCGCCGAGCGCCCGCTCGCGCGCCTCGAGTCGCTGTGCCTCGACGCGCGCGTCCGTGAACTCGGACAGGCCCTTGTGCGTGTTGCTCAACACGGGGCCGGCCGACATCTCGGCCGTGACGACGCGCTCGCGGATCGCCTCCTGCTGAGCGGCCCTGATTTGGTCCTGTAGGGCGGGGTTGGCGCTGAGCACAGCGAGCACATAAGAGACGTCAGCGTGGAGAAGACACAAGGAAAGAGCTGGCTGAACGTACAGCTCTGCGTTCGACAGGCGACTAAGCGCGTCGGCCGTGATCGTTCCATTCTGGATGCCTTCGCGCAGCGACTTGCGGTCGGATTTACTGACGTTGAACCTGAGCGAGCGCATGCGGTCGCTGGAGGTGAACGCAAGCGGGCTGAAGGTCAGCAGCGAGCAAAAGTTAAGACAGGCGAGACGTGAGACGTACAGGTACTTCTTGCGGCCCTTGTCGCTCCCCCCATCCTCAGCCGCGAACACGAGCGCCTCGAGCTCCCTCGCGAACGCCCGCGCCTTCTCCTCGTCGCCGCCGCCGATGAGCGGCTTGACAACGCTCACAAAGCCCTCACGGCACTGCTCGCGCGTCTTCTCGAGCAGCTTGGCCGCGTCCTTGTCCTTTGCGCTCGGGGCGGACACGCTCGACCGCTTGTTAGAGGAAGAGGAGGAGGTCGACTTGAGCGGGGGAGGGGCGCGCGCGTACGCCTTGGGGGGATAGGACGGTTCGGCCTCGACGACGAGGAGCTCCCCCTCAGGGTCGGAAGCGCGCGGCGGCGGCGGCAGAACGCCCTCACTGGAAGGCGCCGACACGTCGAGCGAGCCGTTCGAGACAAAGCCGCCGTTGACAGCGGGCGCAACAGTCGCAGGTGTAGGCGCGGCGGGCGGCGGCGGTGCCGGATCGTCAGATGCAGGACCGGCGAGTCCTGCGTCAAGCGAAGGGTCGAGGAGTGAGGGGTCGAGAAAGCCAGAGTCGATGCCGGCCGAGTAGGTCAAGGGTGGGTCGGATGAGATGGGTGTCGCGAGCGCAGGGGTAGCGAGAGCAGGCGTGACGAGCGCAGAACCGGGCGCATCCGAGTGGCCTGCGACGAGCGGCGAGAAGGGTCAGCACCAAAGTGATTGTGGTAGCGAGGGCACGGCGGTGTTGAGAACCGAGCGAAGCCCTTTGAGCTACTGATGCTGCTCGGGCCGTTCATGCGCCAAGCCGGCGCGCGAAGAGCGGGAAGGACTCACGCGTTGTCCGCCGACCGGTCGTCCTCTCACAGTTGGGGCAGATGAAGTCGTCTGGCGCACGCGAGAGGTCAGACAAGGTGTCAGCGCCGTGTCTTGAGCAGCTTGGATGAGGGATGGGGTGGACAGACCGATGTCGTCGTAGGCCGCCTCGGACAGCCCCAGGCAGTCGATGTGGAACCTGGACCCATCCAGCGACGCAGTCAGTCGAGCGGCTCAGGTGCAGCGCAGGTAGAGGAGACGACGGTCGCACCAGTCCTCGCAGCCGCCCTCGCACGCGATCATGGCCCTGACCTGATCGTCTGGCTGGCGGCAGAGGCAGAAGACAGGCTGCTGCTGCTGCTGCTGACGGGCAGCCTCGGCGGCAGCGGCAGCGGCGGCCATGTTGCTCGCACGCTCTGAGCGGCGGGGCATGCAAGCAAACAGAAGACGATGCTAGGGCACGCGGCAGGCTCTTGGATGGAACGGGGGCCGGGGGAGGCTGTCTAAAGATGGTTTTCTCAGGGCTTGAAGGGTGGCGGTCAGGAGTGAGGCGCTCCTCGCCCGACCCTTTCCCCCTTGACAGCGACCGGCCGCCTCATCCACAGACTGGGCACACATACATCTCCTGCTTCAGACCCAGACAGACATGGACGACAACGACGACGCTCCCTCGTTCGACCTGGACGGACCGTCGACGTCCGCGCAGGCTGTCGCCGCCATGGCCGCCGAAGACGCGAGCCGGCCGGACGAGGTCCTCGCCATCAGCTCAGGGTACGAGAAGCGCAAGGTCTGGCTCGTCAAGGTGCGTTCGGCGTCCTACCCGCAACACCCGCTCGCAGGCTGCACGCTGAAAGCGGGGTTTGCGTTGCTCACTTTGCTGTCAGGTGCCCAAGTTCCTGCAGGAGCGGTGGGCGCAGGTCGAGGAGAAGGGCAAGCACCTGGCCACCATGCGCGTGTACGAGTCGTGCGTTACCTTTCGTCTGTCTCTCGACAGGGTGTCCCGCTGACGCTGTCTTGACTGGGCGTGTGTTTAGCGAGCCCGATCAGAAGCCTCGGATCGAGCTGATCCTGCCTGCGGAGGCAGAGTACGATACGACGGACCTCGTCGACACGTATGACCTCACGATCATCCCCGAACCAACTGAGGAGAGCGGCGGTAAGCGGTCGAACGCGTTTCTCATGACCGACACGAGACGAGACGTTCGCCAGCGACGTGCGTTCGTCCGATTCTTCTGCCTTCCTGACACTTGGACTGACGGCGGCTGGACGGGCGCGCAGTGAACCCAACCCTCCACTCCTCCATTCACCACACCGCCTCCCTTCGCCCCAAGCTGTCCTCCGTCTACTCCAAGTCGCTCCGCGAGCGGCAAGCACGCGCAGACAAGCCGAAACGCACCGTCATGCGGCTCGATGAGGAGGCGCTCGGCGCGGCCAAGGTCGCGCAGATGGCGAGCGGGTTCGCGGGCGCAGGAGGCATCGTGAGCGTGAAGGGCAAGGGCCGCTTTGGAGGCTTTGTGCGTTTACATTCATTCAAGCAAGCTGCTTGAATCTTGCCTGCTGACGGTTTCGCTCCTCTCACCGGCAGGAGGCCAAGAAGAAGGTCGACAAGGCAACGCGTCTGCCCAAGAACGAACTGCTCGACCTCCTCTTCAAGCTCTTCGACGAGGCGCCTTATTGGCGGCTCAAGGGCCTTAAGCAGAAGACGTCGCAGCCCGAGGCGTACTTGAAGGACACGCTGTCCGATATCGGCACGCTCGTCAAGCGCGGGCCGTACGTCGGCTGCTGGACGTTGCTCGGCCCGTACAGGGAGGCCAAGGAGAAAGAGCGCGCGAGGGCACAGGCAGCGGTCAAGGCGGCCGAGGACGAAAAGGCGGGTGTGAAGGTCGAGGGCGGCGTGGAGGAGGACGATGACGACGACGACGACGATGAGGACGAGGAGATGGAGGAAGTGTAGCCTCTCGACGTGTGCTTCTCCCTGACTGTGTACTTGTGCGATAATGACATCTTGATGACCCACCTCGTTTAGCCAAGAGTGAGCATGTGCAAGGCGGGGAGTACTGGGAGGGTTGGGTAAGGCAAGCGGCGGAACTCCGCCCGAGGAACCCCTGTCCCATCTCACCCCAATTCTACCTTGACCCTCGGCATGCCTCTTCGTGTCCTCTGACCTGCTGCTCTCGTCCAGCTCATCGCTGACGGAGAAGCCAACCACTAGTAGGAGTTCGCACTCGGCCTCGGTGAGGCCCTCGGTGAGGCCCTCAGTGAGGCCGATCGCAGAGCTCGGTGACCAAGCGACGCCGCAGCCCGACCAGGACTTCTGCTTACACGCCATCTGGCTCATCGCGGGCCTCTCGAAAAAAGGAAGCGCCTAGCAACGCTGTGCCCGATCTCGTAGCCCCGGAAATGGCCAGCAGGGCGTCCTTCAAAAGGAGCGGGTCTCAACTGCTGCTTCCTCGGCATCTCATCACATCGCCCAACTTCAGCCCTTTCTCCTTTCACCCCCATCGAACCGCCCTTCCGCACCGCCATGTCCGCCTCTCAGAAGACTTACCTTGTCACCGGCTCGAACAAGGGCCTTGGCTTCGGCATCGTCAGCACCATCCTGGCGAAGAGCAACGACGCTTTCGTCGTCGCCGCTGCGCGCAACACGGCCGACGCAACCGACCTGCACGCCCTCAAGAAGACGTATGGTGACCGCATCGAGCTTGTCGACCTCGAAGTCACAACCGAGGCCAGTGTGAAGGTACGTGTCTCGCGGGTTGATTGTCCCTCTGCCGGCACCCACTGACACATGAAGGCATGCTGCGTTTGCAGGCCGCCGCCGAGAAAGTCGCCTCGCTCCCCACCATCGCCTCCCAGGGTCTCGACGTGCTCGTCCCCAACGCCGGTGTGAGCAAGGGCGGTGCAACCGGAACGGAGTTGTTCGTCCGCCCTTTGCTATCCTCCTCCACTGTCGGCTGACCTCGCTACGGCGCAGCACCATCCCGGAGGTCGAAGAGTCCCTGGCGGTCAATTTCTACGGTCTCATCCACACCGTCAATGCCTTCCTCTCGCTCCTTCGCAAGGGCCAGGGCAAGCGCATCATCTACACCTCGAGCGGCATCGCATCAAACGCGCTCAAGGTGTGCGTCCCCGACTGTTGTTCAAGCCCTGCGTCTTCATCACTAACACGACTGCGCCATCGTAAAGCTCCTTGGGTCGTCCCGGTAACATCTCCGCCTACGGCATCAGCAAGGCCGCCGCCAACCATTATCTCGTTCGCCTCGCAGCTGAACTAGCCGAGGATGGCTTCAACGTGATCATGTACCAGCGTCTGTCCTCCTCTCAACCTCTCCTACTCCGGACGAAGCGAGCCTAACCTACTCTTCGCTCTATCACAGCCGGAGTGATACGCACCGCGATGACCCAGCACGGCGTCGACTTCCCCTTCCCTCTCATCACTATCGAGGAGGCCGGTGCTTACTGGTCCGTGCTGCACCCCTTCTCTGCTCCTGCTCCAGGCTGATGAAATCCTTCATCCGGCCTACAGGTACGAGCGCTTTGTCACATCTCCTCCTCAGGAGACTGGCTCGTTCATCGACGAGAAGGGCAACGTCCTTCCCTGGTGAGGGGGACGCACCTAGATGATTCAAATCATCCACACCCTATCCGGACTATATAGTCTTTCTTCATCTGCGATGACCTTCATCCATCTTGCATCATGACGACCGCTTGCGACACGCCTGTGCATCTCTCGCTGCATCGCGTAACTGGCCAAGGAGATCAAGCTGCGCAGAGACGAGATCGGTCGACAGTCAGCGCGCAGCGCCCAAGCTCAGCCAAAAAAACACGTACCCCGTCTTCCGTCCTTGCCCGTCCACACCGTTGGGTCACCGAGGCCGAACTCCCTTCTCAGCACTCCCTTGAGCCAGGACTCCTGCGTCGGGCCCCCGCGACCCTCGACAGGCCACCTGCGGGCGATCGCCGCTGCGCGCCGCTGCGCCTCTGCGACGTCGAAGTGCAGACGGTCGTTGACCTGGACGTAGGAGGGTGGCTGCAGTGCCGCATGCAAAGAGGAGGAGCGACTGCCTGATGAGGAGAAGGCCGGGGGAGAGGCGGAATACGGTGGAGGAGCTGGACGTTGCGGCTTGGAAGGTCGGAGGGCGAGTGCTTGAGGGAGGGTGAGGGTGCACGTTGTGTCGACCGGGGAAGCCAGGTAGGGAGAGCACATAGCCGGGAGGTATCAAGTAGGGAGTTGAGAGATATAAAGTCAGCAAAAGAGTGGGCAGGATCAGCTTTAGAAACAGGAAGAGGCAGGGCAGGGTCCGACCGATGGAGGAGCAGGTGTCGAAGGGATAGCGCGCCGCGCAGCAGCCGACAGGGGGGTACGAGCGCGTTGGCACGAGCGCGACATCAGGCGCACCGCCGCCGGTCCTCCGTCCCTTTGTGAAGCGGAGACCAGGATGAAAGGCTCCAGCTCTAGCTTCAGCAGGCTTTCTGCAGCGAGTCCATTGAGCGCTCATCAAGCCTAGCGCGGTGGTCGCACCTGACGGGCCCTGGCGAAAGCAGGCGCGTCCGTTGCGGAAGCCGTCTTTCTGACATCGACCTCACCATGCTGCTAAAATACAGCAGGTCGAGGGGCCTGGCCGGCCAGCAAAGCCGCTCGTCTAGCATCAGCTCATGAAAGGCGCATGGGCGCTGATATTGTGCTTCACACGCGTCCATTCGACCCGCAGCTCGGCTGGCCGGCAACGTCGAGGTCAGTCTTACTCCTGTGCCTCTGCGCGACCCCCATCGTCTGGGACTAATGATACGCGTCTCGACGCTCCCATCAGACTGCCGATGAGAAGACGCTTTACGAGTCCAAGGAGCAGGCCCGCACCCAAGCCTGCCGGGACGAGCTGCGGGACAGTCAGCGTGCTGGAGCAGCTCGCAGCCAGTCCGACTGTCCGCCCGACGCTCCCGCTCGCTTTCAAATCCCCCCTCCGAACAGTCGTCCTCGGCCAAAGAAGGCTCGCGCTCTCGTCGGCCTCGTACTAGGATGTTTAAGGGGTATAGGTTGATCTGAGCACCTTGGCTGCTGTTGAAGCTCACGACAAGCGCTGAACTGCTAACAGGCTTTGCGCTCTGAAGCTCTCTTGTTCCATGCCTGCGTCCTACGCCTCATCAACTGACTGCCCGAAGGATCTGACATCGGCTGCTCGTCCGACCGCCGAGCCTTCGACGTAGCGGGGTGAGGCAATCGAGGCGGTATTTTCCAAGTTTCCGCGTGAGTCGCCTGGCTAAAAGTCCCTTTTCGGCTCATCCCGATCGTCCAATCTCTTTCATCTTGCTGCTTGGCGAGCCGAAAGGTCCAAAGATGGATCAGATTGCCGGCGCTGCTGATGCTGCTTAGGCAGCGCAGGTCTTTCTTCCTTCCTTCCGTTGACCACCTCCTTCCCTAGATCCTTCCTCCTCAAGACCGAGTAACATGTCGGCAGCGCAGGACATCCACCCAGCGGGCGTTTCGGACCAGGACGAGAAATCTTGCTCGCAGGATGGCGTCCGCCACAACGCGGGCTCTTTCCACGCCTCGGAGGAGGACATCCCCAAGTCTGCAGGCGTCCGCCGCATGGAGGGCATCGCGCTCGCCGGCGACACCAAGGGCGGCAGGTACTCGCTGTATCTGATTGCCCTGCTCATGTTCCTTATGTACTGGATTTACTCGATGGCCTCCTCAACGACCTACTCCTACGTGCGCCAACTCCTCCATCTTGATCTGATTGGCTGTGCGCTGACTTTGTTCCTTCTTTGCACTTTTTTTTTTCCCTCACCTGTGCCTGTGCACCTCATCGACCGTTCCAACTCTTGCTTTTACGCCCTGCCCACTCATAGGATGTGTGAGTCTGGGTCTCCCCCAATCGTCTAGCGCGAGCGCTGACGTCGTCTCCTCTCTCTGACTGCGCAGCTGGGCCACTTCGTCCTTCGGCGAGCACTCGGGCGGTCTGGCGACTTTGTCCATCGCTACCGGCATCATCTCGTCGGTCATCAACCCCTGTGTGTCCCCTTCCTGTCGATGCTGCGCGAGCGAAGGTGATGGGGCGGCAGTGCGCCGTGCGAAGCTGAAGTCGCCGCTGACTCCTACTTTCTCGTCCTTCCACCCTCCAGTCCTTGCCAAATTCTGCGACATCTTCACGCGCACATACATGCTCATCATCATCCTACTGTGCTACGTCTGCGGCTACGTCATGATCCTCGAGTGCGTACCCCTTCCAGCGCTTGTGGCGCGCGCTCAACCTTGCCCTTTCCTCCCTGCGTTCTCCCTGACATCTACTGACTCGTGCACGTCATGCCTACGATCTTAGATGCCCCAACATCACCACCTTCTACGTTGGCCAGGTCTTCGTCTCGATCGGTTCAGCCGGTCTCCAGCTTCTCACGTCGATCTACGCGGCCGATCTTGTCCCGTTGCAATATCGCGGCCTCGCGCAGGGCATCCTGTCCTCACCCTACATCGTCACAGTCTGGTACACGTCAGAGATCGCTGCCGCCCTTGCGGACGCCAAGAACTGGCGCTGGGGCTACGGCATGTACGCCATCATCTTCCCGGTCATCATGACGCCGTGCATCGCCATCCTCATCTGGCTCGACCGCCGTGCCGTTAAGACTGGACGCATCAACATCGCTTCATCCTCGGGCGAGGCGCAGCGTGCGGCCAAGGAGCACGCCGAGGCTAACGGTGGCGACACGATGGTCGCGGCGCCCGTCATCTACAAGGCTCCCCTCAAAGACCGCGCCATCCAGATCTTCCACGAGCTCGACACGATAGGCCTGCTCCTCCTCGGCTTCGGATGGGCCCTCGTGCGTGCTTCTCCTCTTGCTCGTCGCTAGACGTGTCCTGACTTGCCGTACCCCTCGTACGTCCAGCTGCTCCTGCCCTTCTCGCTTCGCTCGGGTGCCGAGGGCGGCTACAGCAACCCGTCGCTCATCGCCATGTTCGCCGTCGGTGCCGTCTGTCTTATCTTCTACGTTATCTACGAGCGCATGTGGGCTCGATACCCGACTGCGCCGATGCGCCTGCTCAGTGCGTGCTTTACCCTCCTGAAGCTTGCGCCTGCATTGACCTTGCGCCTGATCCTTGATGCAGAAAACAAGACGTTCATCACCGCCGTCATCATTGACTTCATGTACATGCTCGCCGGCTACATGCAGTCGCGTGTGTCTTTCGTCTCATCCTCTCGCTCACTTGAAACGCCTGTCGCTGACAGATGCTTGCCTGCAGTGTATCTCTCGTCCTACGCCTACGTCGTGACAGACTGGACGGTACGCTCATGATCATCTTCACTTGGCGCTGCACCATTGCTGAGCCTTCTCAATTTCCGTCGCACAGACCCAGGAATGGAACTGTGCGTGTCCCCCTATCTCTCCACACTTGCCTAGCTGCTGACTGCCCTTCTCAACGGCGCGCAGACTACAACAACACGCTCACCATCTCGCTCTGCCTCTTCGGCGTCTTCGCCGGCCTGTGGATGCGCTTCACGCACCGCTACAAGCTCATGCAGATTGTCGGCCTCATTATCAAGATGATTGCGTGCGTCCTCAGCCTTATTCCGCACCTCCGTCGCGCTGCTGACCTGCTTCGTGCATTCTATGTCCAGCTACGGCATCCTCGTCAACAAGAATGGCGTTCATGACACGGCGCGTCTTGTCACCTCGCAGGTCCTCGTCGTACGTCTCGCTCCACCTGCTCCTTCTTCCAGGTTACGCCGCGCATCTGACCGACCCCCCCTTTCTGCGCGATTTGCGACGTCAGGGCCTCGGTGGCTCGCTCTCAGTCGTCGCCTCGCAGGTGTCGTCGCAGGCTTCGGTGCCGCATCAGGACGTTGCGCTCGTCATCTCGCTCCTCACGCTCTGGTCCGCTATAGGCCGCGCCATCGGCGACTCGATCTCGGTCTCGGTCTGGACGGACAACATGCCGCGCAACCTGCGCCAGTTCCTGCCCGCGTCGGTGAACGACACGCAGATCGCAGAGTTCTTCGGCGACAGTGCGTCCCTCTTTCCTTCCCTCCCTTCTTCCCTCTTTTCGTTCCTGCGCGCCCTCTGACCTCGACGCACTTCTGCCTGCCCCTGCAGTCACCCTCATCAAGGCCTACGACTTCGACAGTGAGGTTCGCCAGGGCGCGATCAAGGCTTACGAGTCCGTCCCTTCTTTCCCTGACCCTTACATGCACTCCGACTGAAACGAGGCTCTTCCACTCTGCAGGAAGACTGTTTTCCCTCTCTGGGCTGGTGCTCTCGGCCTCTCGTACGTCCGGCGTTCTCTGTCTCTCGCGACTTGAGCGCTCTGCTGATGGCTGCACCCCTTTCCTCTGCCTCGGCGCAGGTTCATCCCCATCATCGCCGCCTGCTACCAGACCAACTACTACCTCGGCTCGGCGCAAAACATGTACGATGGGCACGACACGGCCGGCCGGCCGACGGGCGAGCACAAGGGGGAGAGCCAGAAGCCCAAGTCCAAGCTGCAGAAGATCTTGTCCTTCTGGGACCAGTAGAGCGCGCGCCCGCGCGCATCCGCCTTTGGCCTCCTCTCCGTCCGCTCGCGCGCATTCCTGCGCTCTTTCCCCTCCTAGATAATCCCCCCTGGACTTCTTTTTGGCGACCCCCCCTTCCCTACCCGCTTCGGTTTTTTACGCTCGTACGCTGGTCTAATCTGCCCTCTGGTCCCTCTTCCGTTCCTGAGATCCCTTGCCACATATGATGAGTTGCGCTCGCACCCGCCCGCTTTCCGAGCATTAGGGCAAGCAACCAGGCTTCACCGGTGGTCTTGCTGATGAGCGGGCAGCAGCAAAGGAAGATGCCCTTTGCCATCGCATTAGGCAGTACAAGGTGCGACGAAGAAGAACAGTCCTCTAGTAAGGTCCAGTCGCTCGTCTAGCCCCCCCCCCCCCCCGCGAAATCCACAAAGCTGCCTCAGAAACAGATCTCCGTCCGCTCCCTCGCTTTCCTCCCGCGCGTTCAAGGCCGCCGATGATGGAGTGGCAAGCTGGACGGGGCGCTCACGCCTCCGACCCGTCCCGCCTTCCCTCGTTCCTCGAGCTCGGGCGCGAGACAGGCGAGCTCCCGCCCGCGCCTATCGGCGGGAACTGGAGGCTGCTCGACGGCGGGCTGAGCGTGCGTGCGTGCGCGCCCGCCGCTGCCGCGCCCGAGGCCGAGCCGGCGCTCGTGGACGCCGAGGAGGAAGACGGGTGGACGGGCGTCGTCGCGCGCGCGGGGCCGCTCGCTGAGAGCGAGGACGAGGGCGCCCCGTTCGCCGACGGGCCGCCCTCCTCGAGCTTGCGGATCTCCGAGTCGAGCTCGTCGTGCTCGGCCTCGTCGTCGTTGGCCGAGTCGGGCACGTTGCGCGGGTCTGGCTCGGCACAACACAACACCGCACGGCGAGCGATAATCAGCGACTGCTCCTTGCTAGTGGGGAACGGCAGAGCACAAGCACGCACGGTCCACCAGGTCGTACTCGTCGAACCGGCCGACGCCACCGCTCTCCCACTCCTTGAGCTCCGGCGGCATGAAGAAGTAGAAGAAGAATGTCGCGAGGCAGCCGCCGGCGACGAGGTCGACGAGGTAGTGATGCGTCAGATACATTGTCGACTGGCGTGAAAGAACGAGGTCAGCGCGTCAACATGAGCGTCAGAGGGAAGGGTAAGAGCGCACCCAGTAGAGGACGGCGACGTAGGCCCAGTAGAAGACCCTGCGTTGCGCAAGTGGAGCATCAGCAGCGGGACAGTGCTCCGAGAACGAGGCGAGGACGCACCTGAAGCGCGGGAAGAAGTGGCTCAAGAACAGCGCTTCAATCGTCGCGCTGCCCGAGTGCAAGCTGGGGAACGCGCCGAACGGGATCGGTGCGTTGGAGAAAGTCTCGGTGTAGCCGTTGCCGCCGAAGATGGCGTCGATGCGCGAGAGCCCGCCCGCGGAACCCTTCATGCCGTAGTATGCCGGCGTGAGGCCATGGATGAGCTCGTACCCTGCGCGCGTTCCAATCCCGTCAGTCGAGAGCGCAGACATCCACTACGACGCAGGCAGGAGGGACGCACACGGCGGCGTGCAAGGCAGCAGGATCTGCGTGATCACCCCCGCGAGGTTCATCAACCCGAAGCACTTTGCCCAGAAGTTGATGGACCCGCGCGGGCCAAAGACGAACGCGACGGCGGCGATCACGAACGGGATGACAAAGTGGAAGAGACCGTAGGGCAGCCAGGCGACGATGTCGAGCACGGGGTGCGTGTAGCGCGTAAGGATGTCGGAAATATTCTGCGGGCCGTGGTAGGAAAGGATGAGCAGGAGCGAAGGGAAGCGACAACAGGGAGAGGGGGAGAGGACGCACAGCGCCGTAGAGCACGCTCTCGAGCGTCGGCAGGAGCGCGACGTGCACCTTTGGCCGCCACGCGACGGGGATGTCCTTGGACGAGAAGAAGAGGAGCACCCAGGCGAGGACGTACGTCCCCGGCACGAAGAACTGGCCGAGGACGGGCACGAGCGTGATGAGCGCGTACCCGGCCGGGATGAGCAGCCTGAACGGGAACCGCGGGGCCTCCATCACGTAGAGGCAGAAGCACGCCTCGAGCGCGAACAGGATCCAGCCGTAGTCGGTCCGAAGCGACCAGCGCCGCATGCGCAGGTGCCGGATGGTGACCGCGGGCGAGAGCGTGTAGTCGAGCCGCCTGAGGGCGTTGAGGATGTTGGCGAGCAGGTAGCGCACGAACGCGACCGGCGACCGGCCCTGCATCGGGATGATGCTGTTGGGTGTCGGCGCGACGGCGGTGCTGACTGCCATGCTGGGCGGCCGGAAGGTGTAGGAGCTGAGCTGAGCCGACGCTGAGGGGGGAGGGGCGACGGGAGGTTGAGCGAGCGAGCCAAGGCGCGAGAAGCGTGCGGACGCGTGCCTGTTGCTGCTGGAGACCGGCAAACTTGCTAGCTGTCCCTTGAACGACGACGACGACGACGACGACGAGCTTGACTGAGCTCTGGGAAGGATGGAAGGCTCTCTCTTGCTCTCTGGCGACGACGGGCGCTTGCTCACGGGCTGCTGCGTCGCGTCAAAGCGCGCCGACCGACCGACCGAGCAGCCGTGACGCCCAGCCAGAGAGCACTTGCGCCCTGGCCCCGCATCGCTCGCAACGAGCCCAGCGCCCCCTCCCTCGCTCCGTGCAGTGCGGCAGCAAGCGGTCATGATGCACCCGGCCCGTCGTCGCTCCTCCCGCCATCCACTGGCACGCCCTCCAGCGCCCGCTCGCACTCGTCCACGACCTCCTGCGCGCCCTGCACACCCCCTGCGACCCACTTGTCAAGTACAGGCTTCCTGCTGTCCCACAGCGCACGCGCCTCTGCCACCCGCTCTGTGGCTCGGCAGTCAAACCTCGTCAGCCTGCTGCGCAAGCGGCGCAGATGGGATCGCGCCGACGCACCTAGCAGCACCAAGTCCGCCAGCGTCTGCGGTAGGTCCGCAAGCTCCCTCGTAAGTCTTGCGAGCGCACGCTGCTCGCTCGATCCCCCGCCGGCGGCGGAGGACGGCGTGAAGCCCGACGACGACGGCGCGGGGAGGGACAGCGACTCGACCAGCTGCGAGATGGTCGACCATGCCGACCGGAGGGAGTCGAGCGAGTCCGACAGCGGCGATGTCGACGCATTCATCTGTGCGGTGCATAGCGGTCCCCATCGTGAGCATCAGAGAGCTCAGAGCAAGAGCGGACGACAGGACGCACGCGCTGGATCGTCGACGACGCCGCGACGAGATCATGATGGCGTCCGTAGATCAAGTCGTGCTTCTCCTGGTCGAGCTGCCTAATTTCTGTCCACAGGCTACCATGTCAGTCGGCATGCAGGACGCAAGCGAGATGAGGCGCATCAGACGGACCTTTGGCGAGGTTGGCCTGGACGAGCAGGAGGTCCGCGAGCGAGGCGGACTCGATCAGGTCTTGGTAGTAGAGCTTGGGGTTGAAGTGGACCGAGTCTGTTCCAGAAGCGCACCGGGTTCTGTCAGGTCAGCTCCAGCAGACTCTGGCGAAACCTCAGGAGGCCAGTGGAAGGGCGTGTACCCAGGTCCATCGCCCCTGCGCCGCCGCGCTCCGCCGCCCGGGGAGTGGCCGATGCGCCGGCTGCGCCCGACGTCCTGCGCGCCGATCCCTGCAACGGGCGGCCGGCCGGGGCGGGCGAAGAGGGTCCCGGGCTGGCTGAAGGGATGCGCGGCTGGCCCCTGGGGGTGGTCGGGGGCGAGTGCTGCGGGCGGGACATGGTGGACGTTGCTCGGCGGCGAAGGGACGGCCGCTCTTGACCATCACCAGCGAGCATCCTGACCGACAAGCAGCAGCACGGCGGACGGCCAGCATGCAGCCCTCGTCCTCCCCTCCTCGACCGCTGCCGGACCCGGCCTCCCTCGCCCTGCCCGCGGCACGGATCCAGACCGAGGCCGACCTGGCGCACTTCCTCGCCTCGCCCGGCTGCACGGGCTACCGCGCGTGGCTGCAGGCCGTCGCCCGCACGCTCATCGGCAAGCCGCTCCCTACGCCAAAGGAGCTCGAGGGCAGACGGGCGTCCGAGGTCCGTCGCTGTGGCCATCTGAGCGCGCTGGCAAGGGAAGGGGAAGGCTGACCGCGGACCCCGCTGCGCACGACCCAGGTCGTCCGAGGCCTCCTCGCTCTCCTGGCCGCCCTCAAGCAGTCCATCGCAGACCACCCGCCCTCGACGAGCTCCCAGCGGTATGGCAACCTGTCTTTCCGCCCGTGGGCGGCCGCCGCGCTTGCTGTGAGCCCTCCGAGGACCCTCGTCGTTAGCCCTGGCTGACCTTGCTCCTCTCATCGGCGTAGGCGCTTCCAGCACTAGTAGACGCCCTCCTGCCCCCCGCGCAGAAGCCCTATCTCCCGCACCTCCTCCCGCTTTTGACGGACACGTCGCCTTTTGGAAACGCGACCCGGCTCGACTACGGCACGGGCCACGAGACGGCGTTCTTTCTGTTCCTGTACGCGCTGCGCGTGTGCGGCGCTCTAGGGGAGACGGACGACGAGGACGTTGGGCTTGTCGTGTTCCCTGCGTGCGTCCATCTCCTCTTCAACAACCGGGCGATATTGTTGCTAACTTTTTGCCGATGCGGCTTCAGGTATCTGGATCTCGTCTGGGCGCTGCAGGACACGTACCGCCTCGAACCGGCAGGGTCGCACGGCGTCTGGGGGCTGGACGATTACTCCTTCCTCCCGTACGCACACTCCTCCTGCGCTTGCCAGTACTTGTGTTGACCCAAGCAATTCCATTCGACTCGCAACAGCTACTTCTTCGGCTCTGCGCAGCTCCTGAGTTCCCCTGAACTCCCCGCTGATCTCCTCCCCTCCTCCTCGCGGGCCGCTACAACACGCCTGCGCGACCCAATGAGCGAGGCCACGAGTGTGCCCGTGGCAGGAGGACGGGCGGGTAGGACGGTAGAGGGATTGGGGGGAAGGGAGATGTGGAGCTTGAGCCTGAGGAGGGTGGACCAGCTGAAGAGCGGGCCTTGGAGCGAACACTCGGTGAGTCCCCTCTCCCTAAGACTCCGCCTGATGACTACCCGCTGACGCGTTCTACCCTCCTTGGTCGCCATGATTTTTCTCTCCTGACTGCGTGGCCTTGCTCGTATGCTGCCTCCCCCACCCCAGCCGCTCCTCTACGGCCTCTCAACCCAAGTGGCCAAAGGCTGGCCAAAGATCCACGACGGCCTGCGCAAGATGTACGACGCCGAGGTGCTCGGCAAGCTTGT
The DNA here is from genome assembly GCA_014825675.1 of Cystofilobasidium ferigula. Lineage (NCBI taxonomy): Eukaryota > Fungi > Basidiomycota > Tremellomycetes > Cystofilobasidiales > Cystofilobasidiaceae > Cystofilobasidium > Cystofilobasidium ferigula. Next base: position 87,024 of record MVAM01000017.1, read on the forward strand.
TGTCGTGCGCGGGTTGCGCGTCGGCGGGCTTGTAGAGTGGTAGCGCCTGCGCGCGTGAGCGGCGAGCGACGGGCGGCGAGGCGCGGGAGAAGTGTCAGCAGCCCGCAGGGGTCGCTTGAGGTCCGTCGCTCGGCTGATGCTTCTGCAGGCAATCGCGCTGATGCAGGTGTGACGGCGTTGTCAGAAAGGGGAATGCCGCATGCGCCCCGCGCCTCGCCATGCCTGCCCGAGGGGAGAAGCGCTCCCGCCTTTGATCAGGAGTTGACGGTCACCCGCAAAGCGCTTGATCGTGCTCGCTCCGCCTATTTGCACTCGCCTATCGGCAAGACAAGAGTCTACTGCATGCAAGCGTTCATCAAGACTACCTGCCGTCCTTCTTCTCCTTCAGTCTCCATAGCAAGTTTCCCACCGGCCCCGCCATCCCGCCTTGCGCCTTGTAGCTCTCCAAGAAGTTCTTGATGAGCCCATAGTCGACCTTGTCCTCCTCGCCGAGTGCGTCAACGTCCTCGTCGTCCGAGCCCAGGTCGCCGGCCGCCTCAAGCGCCGCGCGCAGCTCGGCGTCCATCTGCAGGAGCGGGTCGTCGGGGTCGAGGTCACCGAACCCGTCCGAACCCATGTCGTCGTCGTCGTCAGAGGGGTCGTAGACGGGCGTCGAGAGCGGGGGCTTTTCCGTCGAACCGAAGAGTGCGTCCCGCGCGGGCGGAGGCTTTGCGAGAGGTGTTGCCTTCGCCGTAGGCGGTTTGGTCGACGACGACGGTGCGGCGGCCTTCGCGGGAGGCGCTGCTTTGGGCTTCCCAGCCGGCCGCGAAGGAGCAGGTGCAGCCGAAGCCGCCGCCGCCGCCTTCGCCGCCTTTGTCTGCGCCAGATGCGCGTCCATCGCCGCCATGACGGCCTCGAACGAGTTCAAGCTGGGGTCGGGCACCGCGCCCTCGGGCACCTCGCGCGGCTTCTCGCGCCGCGTCCGCATGGGCAGCGGCTCGTCCGGCTCGGGCCCGGGCATGTGCATCGACGCGTTGGAGAAGTCGGGCGCGTCGGTTGCGGTGTGGGCGAGCGGGGGAAGGTCAGCGAAGGAGACGCCCTTCGTGGAGGAGGGGGTCTTGGCCTTGTCCTTACGGGCTGGCGGTGGGGCGGGTGCAGGAGAAGGAACGGCCTTGGATGCGCTAGCCAAGGTCGACGAGGAGGCTGGGGGCTTAGTTGAGAGTGAGGCTGACATGAGGCCGCTAGAGGATGCCGTCTGCTCTTCGGGCTTTGCGGCCTTCTTGGACGGCAGCCAGGCTGCAACGTTAGCGCTGAAGTCAGCTTCCATCCAGCTCCGGGTATTGGATGAGGGAAGACAAGGACGCACCACCCCGGCTCTGGCGCTCGCCGACGATCTTCTCCCACATACTCTCGTCCAGTCCAAGTGCCTCGCGCGCAAACTTGAGAAACTCGCCCTCTTCGTCGCCCATGTCGACCTCGCCTTCCTCCTCCATCACCTGCGGCATGTCCTCGTCCAGGTCCTCCGCGCCCGCGAGCCCATCGCGCTGCATCGCCTCCCGGAGCGCGGCGGACATGCCCGCCGCTTCGCCAGGCGCGGGCGCCTCGTCGCCCGACGACTCGTCGTCAGAGTCGACCCCGTCAAACGCGTCCTTTGCGATCAGCGGGCGCCGGAGCTTCGCCGTGCCGGCGGAAGGAGGCGGACGGGCGGCGTCGAGCGCACCGAGCGCGTGCAGCTTTGCTTGACGGTCGACTTCGTCCCGCGCGCGCTGGGCGTCGTCGACGCCGAAGGATGACGCTGCTGCTTGTGCTGCGGCGGTCGTCGACGCAGGAGCAGCAGTAGGCGCGCCTGAATCGGAGGAAGAGGACGGGGCGAGCTGCGTCGCCGCGCCCCACTGCCCGGGGTCGAGCGGCTTGACGAGCTCCGCCATACGCCTTGCGCGCTCCTCGGTCGACAGGGACGCTGCAGCGTCGGTCTCGGCCTCCGACTCGTCCGCGTCGTCGTCAAGCATGTCCGCCTCGAGCTTGTCATCGTCCTCATCGTCGTCCGAAGGGTCGTCCATCAACTCGCTGCATGGTACCACGCGCCTTCGATCAGCTGCCTTCTGAAGAAGTGAGGCGAGGCAGGAGGAACGCACTCGTCGAACACAGCGCCCTCAAGCTCGCCCTTCCCACCGACGAACTTCCCCACCCTCTCCGCCAGCTGGCCGAGCCCCCCATCGTCCGCGTCCGGGCCCTCCTGGCCGTCCACCTCGTCCGCCGGCAAGCTCAGATCGATATCCATCGCGCTCGCGCCCTTCGGCGCCGCCGCCTCCGGAGCAGAGGGAGTGCGGCCTGAGCGTACAGCCATGAGGTCGTCGAGCGAGGACGCGTCAACCTGCAGCCACGACACGTCGGAGTCTGGCTGGGTCGGGGCGAGGTCGGCGGCGCTCGAGGGCCCAGGCTGGGAGAGGGCGGCTTCGAACAGGGTAGAGAAGCTCGGCCGTTGCGTTCTGTTGCGGCCCCATTGAGGTCAGCTCGCTTCCCGCGCCTAAAGAAGGCTACCGCCAACAGGACTAGAGGGGCGCACGAGTCTACATCCGCCCTCAAGCGCACCCACGCCCTTGCGGCCTCCTCCTCGCGCGCTTTCCACCGCGCAGAGCCCTCAATCTCGCCCTCCCCGAACCAACCAGCGCGGCGCAGTGTAGCGAGGTACGCTTCAAACTCCGGGTCGTTGCGGAGGTGTGAGAGACGGGTTGCGGCCTGCAAGATTCCGCCGAAGGGGGAGGGGTGAGCGCCAGCGGTCGCGGTTGTAGATCGAAGCGGAAAGGAGTGAGGAACGAACCGATTCGGACGAGGAGTCTAGTTCTGGATGCTCGAGCGGACGAGCCTTGCTCTCACTGACGAGGATCTCGAACCCAACCGCCTGAAAACCACCCAGTCAGCTGTCAGCTCTGCTACCTAACCCTCAATCGCACGTAAAGACGAAATCACGCACCACCTTGACGCCCCTTGCCCTTTCCTGTCCCTCCCCGCTCCCCTCCTTCCCCAACTCGGCCGTCCACTCTGGCCCAAACGCCTTGGACGGGTAGAATTCCTGGCCCTCGAGCTGGGCGAACGCGGTGCGCGTCATGCGGACTTGCGTGCGGACGGTGTTGTCCGGCGTGGGAGGGAAGTGCGTCATCTTGGCGACGCGCTGCGCTCGCGAGAAACCAGTTCAGGAGGTTGTCAGCCGTCGCAGAAGGGTAGGAAGCGGGAGAGGGAGGAAGGACGCACGCGCAGCTGCGACGGGTCGCGCGTGTAGAACGCCTCCACGGCCTTCTGAACGAGCGCGGGCTGGCGGGCGAGTGCGAGCGCGATCTGCTTCGGAAGGTAGAGCGTCGTGCGTTGTTGATGCTGCGGGAGGTCTTGTAGATAGCTGCGGGCGCACGGTGGAGGGAGCTGGGGCGTCAGCGCGCGTTCGGAAGAAGGGGCGTTCAGCGCAGCGCGTACACGAAGCTGAAGGAACAGAGGGACTGACTTTGCGATGCGTGCCCAGACGTCCTGCTCGATCTCGGGCGCCCGGTACCGCCCCTGCGCTGACCGCACAATGTCGACCGCCTTCCACTCGTCAACCCAAGCCTGCGCCTCGTCCCCTCCGAGCGCACCCTCGTCGTCCTCCTCATCGTCGAGCGTCGCCCGTCGTTCGTGTTTCGGCGGTCGTGTGCCCGGCGGCGAGCGCACGTCGAGCGGGAGCAGGTGCAGCCCTCCCTGTGCTACCAGGAGCCGGTTCTCGGAGTTCTGCGGTGTGACCCAGTCTGGAAGGTGCTGGGCCGCTTCGATCAGAAGGAAGTCGCCGTCGACATCGTAGACCCTGCCACCGTAGACAGGCTAGCATCAGCGCGCATGCCGGGGTCGCGATCAACCTGCAGGACATACGAGGCGACGACGTCGGGGTAGAGCTTGGACAGCTCGCGCAGGAGCCAGACGCCAACCCACTCGTCCTCGATGCTCTCACCCACACGCATCCCGCCCCTCACGACCCAGTGCTCGCCCTGAACGCCCGCACGTGCAGCCTGCGTCCAGCGCTCGACGCGGAGCTCGAGCGGATCGCGGTGCCAGATCCAGCCTTCGGGCAGGAGCGCGTCGATCGAGGCCCGCAGGCGGGCGGCGAGCGCCGTCGTTGCGGCCTTGCTGGCAGAGACCTCGGCGGGCGGGTAGAGGGCAAGGTGGAGGGCGTCGGGCGGGATGGACGGCGTCGAGTAGGCCTGTGCCATCGTTGCTATCGTGCTCGACAAGTAGAGGCGGCTGGTGGACGTTGCGGTCAGGGCGACGGCTTCCTCCTGACGACGACCCTGGCTTCTCCTTTCCTCTGCCTCCCGGGCCCCATCACCGCCTTCCGGTCCTCCCGTCTGCGTTCCAGGCCACCAGCCGACCGCACCCCCCGCTCGGCCGCTTCTCAACGGTCCCCCCTTCCTCCGCGCGCGCCATGTCCCTCACCCCGCCGAGCGCCGGCCGGCTCGCCGCCCTCGCCCGCCTCCGGTCGACCGTCCTCCAGCTGCCGTACAACCCTCTCAACCTGCGCACGGGCCTGCAGTACCTCGTGCGGCCGCTCAAGGGGCCCGAGGTGTCGGCGTGGTACCCCGTCAAGCTCGAGAACCGCGTGACGCGGCGGGTGCTCGACCTGCCGCAAGAGTGGAAGGACGAGCGCTGGATGCTCTGGAACGAGGCCAAGCAGCGCAGGCTCGCAAAGGGCAAGGTGCCCGTCAGGAAGGGTCAGTGTCTGGTCTTCTGGCTCCGCGCTGCAGGCTTGTTTGCTTTGTCCATGGGAGGGAAGCTGACCTCCTTGCTCCTGCACCTGCTGCTGCTCCGCGTCCCTCCCTCGACCGACCCCGCCGTTATCCTATACTCCCCACGAACTCCTCTCCACCTGCTTTTCGTCGAACACTCGCCCCTTCCTCGTTCCCGGCATCTCCGATACGTAGGCCAAGGAAAGAAGGCCGCCCTTCGCAACAGGCGTGGTTAACGCGCTCTTCGGCGCGTCCTGCACCCCAGCTCCTTACCTTGCGGTCGCGCGGATCGCACTGCTGGACGGTGGTGGGGGCGGACCAGAGGGAGAAGGGGGATGTACATGCGCCGTCACGACTCGACTTGAGTGCTCGCGGGGCGGTCGATGTTTGCGGGAGCAGACGCCAGGGGGGAGGGGGTGAGGAGGGGGGCGTACGTCCTCGGGGCTCGCCCCTTGGTCCGCCTTCCGCAACGCATCTGGTCCGACCTTTTTCCGCGAATGCGGATCCGGTCCCTGTCCCGTACCGCCAGCCTGTTGCGAGCCGGACGGCCGTCTGAGTGCATCGAGCCAAACGCACGGCCAGCTGCGCCGGCGCCTTGACCAAGTTTCAGCGCAGCGCCTCCCAGCCCTCCTCCCACCCGCCCCCTGACGCCCCAAACTCAGCCATGGCTCCGTCCGACACGCGCAAACCCAAGCCCACGCCAGGCCCGAGCAAGCCAACAGCATCAGGCGAGGGCTCCAAGAAGCGCGGCGGGTTCCGGGTCGGCCCCCAGCACGCGCCGAAGGACGCCTACCTCGGGAAGGGTGCGTCCTCGCCCTTGACTCCCCTTCGCACGCTGCTCTGCGCCCCGGCTGATGCTCAGATTGCGCCGGCTGTCGCTGCGGACCAAAAACAGCAAAGAAGATCAAGACGCAGCTGATCCAGAACGCCAAGCTCAAGCAGGCGTACGCGAAGACGCTCAAGAAGGAGGGGCTCGCGTCTGCGCGGTTGGCCGCTCGCGGGGACCGCACGGGGGACGGCGGGTGGAAGGGCAAGGGCAAGGGAAAGGGGAGGGCGGAGGAGAGGGCGGAAGCCGGGAGGGGGGAGGCGGCGGGGGAGGAGAGCGAGGAAGAGGACGAGGAGGACGACCAGGAGCACCCACAGCACCAGCACCAGTACCAGCAGGCCAAAGCATTACTCGCGGACCTCCCGCACGACGCCCACACCGCAACCTTCAAGCCCGGTGCCGGCCGCGCCCCTCGCCCCGTCGCGCCCTCCCGCCCTCGGCCGGCAAGCTCAAGCACGCCCGCAGCAGGGGAGCAGCCGAAGCGGTGGGCGCCGGCAAAGGACGCAAAGGGGAAGCAGAGGCAGCCGCGGATGGGAGACAAGATGGACGCGATGCTCGCAAAGATCAGGAAGGGAATGTAGATGCCTTTGCATTCCTGCTGCTGCTTGCATGGCGCGCTAAGTCGTGGAGTGGAGGCGGGCAGGAGACGCTGCGCGCAGTCTGCAACTCAACGACCGCTTCCGCGCCAGCAGTCTTATTAGCAGATCACGCGAGGCTGCGATCAGGCGCGCGAGTTGTTGGCTGGCCGCTATGTCGCCCGCAGCTCCATGAGGTCGTTGTCGTGAAAGCACGTGAACAAGAGCGCGGGCAGGCATGGCATCCAGTTGGGCGCCGCTGCCGTCTACTTGGTCTTGGCCAACGGACGGTTGAAGCCTCCCACTCGGTTCCTGGGTTTAAGAACCCATGGAAAAGCCGTCGTAGAGCGTCAGTCGCCGGCGAGAAGGCGATCCTGGAGAGGGGGGACGTACATGTATTGCCTCCAGGTGCGCTGCTTGTGCAGCTGGACGGCACCGGAGGCGTTGGTCGCAACGTGCTTTCCCTGTACGTGGCATCATCCGACGCGAGCTTCAGCTCACCTGGTAAGAGTAAGGCATGTCGAGCAGCGGCGCACCTTGGTCGATCCGAACCCGCCGAAGCCCATCATCTTGGCCATCTCGTCCTCCTCGCCTTCCTCCATTCCGTCGTCGTACTCTGCGCCTTCTTCGTCGCCCGATACCCACTCGCCGTCGACACCCTCGATCTGCCCGTCGGGCGGGGGCGTGCGGCCGTCATCCTTGCGCGCGGGCTCGGCCGACTTCTCTTGTGCTGCACCTGTACCCCCCCCCCCCCCCACGCACACAACCGGCGTTAGCTAAAGCCGAGACGCAAGGGGGTACGAAGGGACACACGGGCAGGTGCGCTGTCGCCCTTCAGCCGGGCAGCAGAGAGCGGTGCGATGCTGACCGGGGCGCGGTCCCGGCCTCCAAAGGCGAGCCCTGGCGGCGAGCGCGAACGCGTCCTCCTACTCGCTTGGGGCGAGCGTGAGCAGCGACAGGCTGGTGCGCGCGGGTTTGCATACCAAGGAGGAGGCAACAGATCGTGAGAGGTCGATCCACGGCAGGAGCAGGAAGTGACATAGGGAGCAACAGCACGCACCGTCCCGCTCCCGCGAGCGCACATCGCGTTCCCTCCCACTGATAGGTGCGAACCTATCCCGCTCGGTGCTCCCAGAAGCAGCCACTGGGGGAGGCGGCGGCGGCGGGCGCGCGTAGTCCCTCTCGCGAGCGTCGTATCGGGATGGAGGGTAATCGTCCCTCCTCCCCCCTCCTCCTCCGTAGCCACCTCCCCCTCGCGAGTGCTCCTCGCGCCCGCCGTAAGCCCCGCCGCGTCCGCCGTCCCTGTCGCCGCGGTAGTACTCGTCCCTGCCCCGTCCTCCGCCGTGCGCGCGCGCAGGCTCGCGCCGGCGGTCGTCGTCGTACCCCCGGCCGTAGCTGCGGCCTGGCGGGCTGCGGTCGCGCGAGCTGCTGCCGCCGTGCGCGCCGTGGTGGGCGTACCCGGGGGCAGGGCCGCCGTCGTTGCGCGCAGGCGGGGGCGGTCTGGCGTCGCGGGAGGACATTGGGGTGGTGCGTTTGAGAGACCGGATGGGTTGTGGCAGGGTCGTCGTCGGGAGCAGGACAAGGCAGCCAGCAAGCAGCAAGCAAGCAGGATCCGCCATCGGCCAGCACAAGGCAACAAGCATACCGCACAGGGGACATTGCACGGCTCGCCAGCACGCTCGCAGATCCCCCAGGAGCATCCTCACTTCGGTCGTCCGTAGACCAGCCGGCGGCTCCCCCCTTCCCCCCACCCTGGCGACGCGGCTCCCCTGACGCCAGACGCGACATCAGCACCGACCAGGTGAGCCCTCGGCGAGGTCATCTACCGATCTGGACACAGGCTGAAGCTCGTATCGCCCTGCTCGGTAGCGTCTTCGGCTCGCCCTAGGCGCTAGCTAGCCCCCTGGGGTCATGTCGATACCTTATCATCCTCACCACCTGCTCTCGCCTCCCCCTCCCGCTCCGTCGCTCCCCCCGCAACCCCCGCCCTACCCGACGGCGCTCGCTTTCGACCCCTTCTCGGACCTGCTCTGGTCAGGCTCCTCGGCAGGCGTCGTCTCGTCTTTCGCGTCGCCCCAGAGCTTCGCGCGCAACGTCTGCTTCCCGGCGCACGGCGCGCGGCTCGCCCCGGGGGCTGAGTTCGTCCCTGGCGGCCAAGCCGTCAAGGGCATCGTCGTGGGCGAGAGGGAGGTCGTCACGCTCACGTCCAAGGGCGTGGGCGGACGCAGGCGCGGCGGAGCAGCCAAGTGGTCCGTCAGGTGCGTCCCGTTGCGCCAGTCGTGTCGCGACCCCGCTCGCTCGTTCCCTTGCGACTCGCGCTTTGGGAGAGATAGCGACGCGTACTGACGAGCCTGGGCGACGGTCTCTCCCTGCGCACGTCGATCAGTGAGGGCGCGCAGGCGCTCAACTCGATCTGCATGTCGCCCTACAACGGGAGCGAGGTCGTCGTCGGCGGTGCTCAGCCGTCGATGATGGTCATCAACTCGTCGACGGGGTCCATCGTCCGCTCGGTGCGCTCTCACCTTCTCTCCGCTGCCTTACACGCGCGCCGCTGACCCATACCGAGCGTCCTTATCAGGTCGACGCCCTCCCAAACATCCTCTACCTCCGCCGGACGCCAAAGCAGGTCGCGGCCGGCTCGTCGGACGGCACCATCAGGCTGCACGACCCGCGGACGCTGGCGCAGACGAGCTCGATCTCGGCGCACCTCGGCGGGCTGAGTGGGCTCGAGGCGACGGGGTGGAATCTGCTCACATTCGGGTACACGGTCAAGTGCGCTCTCTCGGCGACTCTTGAGTTCTGGGGGGTGACTGCTGACGCTCCTGCGCTGCGCTCCCGATCTCGCAGGCAAGGGCACCCAATGCCGGATCCGCTCGTCAAGGTCTTCGACGTCCGGTCGGCCAACAAGGAGCTCACGTCCCTGTCGTTCGAGCCAGGGCCGGCCTTCGTCCTCCCGTCCGTCATTGACCAGAACGCGCTCGTCGTCGGCAGCGCGCAGGGGACGTTCATGACGGTCGACCTCGAGCGCGCGTGGGAGGCGAGCTTCCACCAGGTGCGTTTCGCGGCCGCTGTTCGATGTCGAGCTGCACCGATTGACTGCTGTACCCTTTTGGCGGACCGACGTACCAGCTCGACGTATCGTCCTACGTCACCTCGGCCGCACTCTCGACGTCCGGCTCGTACATCGTGTTCGGTGACGCCGACGGCAACCACCACATCTGGTCGTCGGTGGACCCCGCTGCAGGGGCCGACGAAGGCGCAACGTTCAACGGCTTTGCGGGCCTGCTCCCAGAATTCGCAGACGACGTCCTGCCCGAGCCCAAGGTCCACTGGACCGACTCGACGCCGCTGAACAGCATCGGTATGCCGTGGTACGACACGCCGCTGCTGTCCAACATGCCCAACAAGCATTACTGCCCGCCGGCGTCCTCGCCGTTCTTCAACCCGCCGACGGACATCTCTCCCGCGGTGCTCGCCGCTGTGAGACAGGTGGACTTCGTCGGGTACGCGCAGACGCCGCGCGAGCTCAAGGGGACGCGGAACCGCGTGCCCGGGCCGTCGAAGCGCGCAAGAGGGAAGGCGCGCCGGGTAAGCGAGCCGCGGTTCAGGAGCGAGAAGGAGAAGGACGCACGGTGGGGTAAAGGAGGGGAGGGCGCGCTCGAGAAGACGCTCGAGGACGACCCGGCCGCGAAGGGGCTCAACAAGTACCGCAAGGTCGAGATCAAGTACAGCAAGTTCGGTGCGTTCCGAAGATCATCCTTCTGCAGAGATCCAGACCGCTGACGCCGTTGACTCGTGTTATCGCAGGCATCGAGGATTTTGACTTCAGCTTCTACAACTCGACGCGCTACTCGGGCCTCGAGACGCACATCGCCAACTCGTACACGAACGCGATCTTGCAGGCGCTGCACTATACGCTGCCGTTCCGGACGATCGCAAAGAGTCACATCGCGACGCCGTGCCCGCGCGAGCACTGCCTCTTCTGCGAGGCAGGCTTCCTGTTCCGCATGCTCGAGGATGCAAAGGGCGTCAACTGCCAGGCGAGCAACTTCTCGCGCGCGTTCGGCGGCACGCCGCAAGGTCGGTCCCCTCCCCTCCTGCCCGTGCCCGCTCGGCCGTGCTGATCAGAGTGCGCGCCTGCAGCGACCGCCCTCGGACTCTTCGACGCGGAGGACGACTCGCAACCGCCGCGGCCGTATGCGCCGTTGATCCAGAACTTCACGCGCTTCGCGCTCGAGCACATGGCGACCGAATCGTGGGCCGCGCATATGCCGATGCCGTGGCTCGTCCCGCCGCCGCCGCCACCTCCGCCGGGGACCGCCGAGGCGCACCAAGGGACCAAGCCGGCGCCAAGCGTGGTGAGCCAGGTGCTCGGGCTCGAGTTCGCGCAGACGACGACGTGCTTGGCCTGCGGGACGAAGAGCGCGAGGCCGACGGTGCAGCATACGCTCGACCTCGCCTACCCTCGGCAGGTGCGCTGCATCCTTTCACTTGCGCTTAACGGTGCGCGCCAGAACTGACAGCTCGCCCCCGTCGCTTCATAGGGCCCGTCGAACGAAGCCCCTCCCGCACGCGACTTCTGCTCCGTCCTGCAGCAGACAATCGTCCGCGACTCGACGACGAAGGCTGTCTGCTCTGCGTGCAAGCAGTTTGCACCCCTGCGCACGTGGCGCACGCTCGCGGACGGCGCTGCGCTCCCGCCCGTGCTCACCGTCAACGCCGCGGTGCACTCGGCAGACGTCATCCCTGACTTCTGGACGGACAAGCCCGGCGGCGGAGGGCCGTTCTTGCCCCCGAAGTTCGGCGTGGTCGACGGTGGGAGGGAGGGGCTGCGCATCTTGGGGCCCGAGACGAAGGACCAGTGGGGCGCGCAGGCGAGCGTGTACGAGCTCAGGGCACTCGTCGTCGAGACGCACGCAGGGACTGAGGATCGGCACCTCGTGTCGATCGTCAAGAGTGCGTCGTCCTTTCCTCCCCTAGCTGTCTCCAACATCGCTGATGCCGCACATCCACCCCAGTCCCCGTTGACGAGCTCGACTCGGAGGTGTCCTCGCCGTGGTTCGTCTTCAACGACTTCCTCGTCGAGAACATCACGGAGGAGGAGGCGTTGAGCTTCAATGCGCCGTGGAAGGTGCGCCCCAACCCTTCCTCTGTCATCGGTCCTGGCCAGCTGACAAGGGTGTTGTTTGCTTCAGACACCCGCCCTGATGATCTACGAGCGCAGCGATGCGAACAACCCCCTTGACCTGTCGCCCCTGCCGATGGGGATCGACCCCTCGATTCTCAACGTCGACGTCTCCATGTCATGGTGCGTCCTCCCTGCATGCGTCGCGCATACACCCCTTCTTCTGATCGCCATTGACGTTTTCGAACCCTGGCAGGCGCCGCAACCCTGCCCGTGTCAAGCACCGCAACCTCTCGCCTGACGAGCTGCCCGGGCCTGAGTCACTCATCCCGATCGACGCCGAGTTCGTCGCCATGCAGCTCGTGCGTGGCGTTTCCTTCCCCTTCGCACCCTGTCGCACGCAGTCACCATGCTGACGCCGTCTACTCCTGCTCCACGCTACAGGACGACCTCGAGCTACGATCAGACGGCACGCGCAAGGTGCTCCGGCCGTCGCGGCTGTCGCTTGCGCGCGTGTCGTGCCTGCGCGGAACGGGCTCGCTTGCCGAGCAGCCGTTCATCGACGACCACATCCACACGTCGGAGCCCGTCGTCGACTACCTGACGGGCTTCTCCGGCATCCATCCCGGCGACCTCGACCCGCTCGTGTCTGAGCACACGCTCGTCCCGCTCAAGGTCGCGTACAAGAAGCTGCGCTTGCTCGTCGACCGGGGGTGCACGTTCATCGGGCACGGCCTCAGCAAGGACTTCAGGATCATCAACATCTACGTCCCGCCGGACCAGGTGTACGACACGGTCGACATCTACTCGAGCGCGCTGAACAGGCGGAAGATCAGCCTCAAGTTCCTCTCGTGGTTCCTGCTCAAGAACGACATCCAGTCAGGCGAGCACGACTCCATTGAGGTGCGTCCTCCTTCACCTGCGCTCCGTCTTTCCGTCCTTCCTCTCTCATCCGTCGAGCTGACGCCATCGACACGCGCCCAGGACGCCCGTGCGGCGCTCAGGCTCTGGCAGCTCGCCGAGCAGTTCAAGGCCGACGGCCGTTTCGACGACGTGATGGACGACATCTTTGCCGAGGGCAAGCGGCTCGTACGTCCGGCATTCCGTGCATCTTTGGGGCATCTGCTTCGAGTCTTAAGCTGACGCGCTACGACCGCATCGACCGCGATCCGCAGAACTGGAAGCCACCCGCGCCCAAGGCTCCTTCGCGCCCTCCCTCCCCCTCCGAGGCACCTTCGTCCGGCCTGCCCCTCCCCACGCCTTCCTCTGCTCCGGGCGGCTTAGCGGTGCAGACACCGACTTCGACCCCGACGTCGTCCGTGCTCGGACCGCCCGTGTTCCTCCCTTCGCAGGGGCAGCAGCAGGGGTCGTTCGCGGCAGCCGCGTCGTCCTCCGGCGGATACCATCCACAGCAGCAGCAGCAGCAGCAGCAGCCGCATGCGTTTTCCCCGCCGCAAGGGCTCGCTCAGCAGCTCCTCCCCTCGCAGCAGCAGCAGCAGCAGCAGCAGCAGCAGCAGCAACAGCAGCGGTCGTTCCTCCCCACCCTGCAACAGCAGCAGCAGCAGCAGCAGCAGCAACTGTCGCCGCCGCTCGCTTCTTCGCAGGCGAGCTACTTCCTCAACCCCACTTCGCCTCCCCGAGGATACCGCTCGAACAACGGCGGTGGTGTTGGGATAGGAGGAGGAGGAGGGGGAGGAGGGGGTGGTCCTAGCCGCGGGCCTCCAGGAGCGCAGGAGGCGTTCGTGCTCCCGCCCTCGGGCGCGGTGTTCGCCCCGCCTGGGCACGTTCAGCTCCAGCACCAGCAGCAGCAGCAGCAGCAGCAGCAGCAGCAGCAGCAGCAGACTCCGCACCCCCCCCACTTGCAGCCCCCTCCGCAGCCGACGACAGCGGCCCAGCTCCAAGCGCTGCACGCGGCGTTCCTCGCCGCGCCCGTCCCTCCGTCCGGCGGCCTGCCGACGTCGCCGCCCCGCGCGCCCGGCCAAGGGCAGGGACAGAGCCTCGGGCCGCCGTCGCCGTCGCGCGTCGGCGGAGGAGGAGGAGGAGGGAGGGGGTGGGAGCGCCCGCGCCGGCAAGCACCGCCGCCCGGCCAGCCGGCGCACGGGCTGCCGCCGCCACCGCAGCAGCAGCAGCAGCAGCAGGGCGAGGGCGACCCGTTCCCGAGCCTAGGCGCGGCCGTACGCTCCGGAGGGGGTGCCGGTGGGAGGTCGTGGGGCCGGTCGTCAGGGAACGCATTAAGACGCGCGGGGTGATCTGGCGCTCGCTGGGGGATAGATAGGATGCAGCGTCGTCCTTCATGCCGCTCTGCGACTCGAGTTTGGCGTGTTGCTTGTCGAGAGCGTCGTCATCAGCGGAGAAGAGAAGAGATTGTTCGCGCAAAAGATAACCCCTCACCAAGGATCCCTAGCAGAGTCCTTCAAAAAGTCAGGGCTCAGCGCAGGTGGCGTGGCGCGTTCTCGTCGTAAAGAGACATCAATGAGCCCAAGACTTATAAGGTGGCGGGTGCGAAAGGGGCTCGGTGTGTGGGAAGGAGGGGAGGGGGGGGGGGGGGTTGAGGTGAGGTATCGGAGGGATCTAGGTGGGCGGCGGTAGGGGGGAGGACAGCGCATCTAGGCGAAGGGAGCGAAAGGGGAGAAAAGGGCGAGAGCGGCATTAAGCGAGCGACGGGAAGCACACGTCGAGGCCCTTGTTGTGCTTGTTCTGCGCGTGCTCGAGCAGCTGCGGCGGCTTCGTCGTCTGCGCGTCCGCAACACCGAGGAGGTGTCGGCGTCAGCGCTCGAAGCGAAGGCCGCGTGAAGGGGAGGGGAGAGGACGCACCGACTGGAACATCTGCTTGCACGTGAAGCACTGAATCGTCTGTGCGGCCTTGTTGGCCTGCGAGCGGCGTGAAGCAGACGGCACAAGTCAGCTTGCGAACAAGCAGCCGGGTGGCAAAGTGCAGCGGCGCGCGCGAGCCGGCGCCGCGTGAGAGCAGTTTGGCCCTGAGGGAAGGAGGGGGGGGGGGGGGGGGAAAGAGAACGCCGACGCACCTCCTTCTCCGAGCCCTTGTTGGCGGCCGCGTTCTTCTTGGCGTTCTTCTCGCGCGACATGGCCGACTTCATACCCTGTTGGAGGGCGGGTGGCGGGGGAAGGCCAAGGGGGGAGGGGAAGGAGAGTGGTTCAACCGAGGAGGCGAGGGAGAGGGGGAGGTCAGCCGGCTGCTGCCCATGGGCTGGACAAAGCAAAAGAGAGACGGACGTTACCGCCACCCATCGTTGCTGCTGGATCGAGATACGGGGAGAAAGGGGGAGGAGGGGGAAGGGAAGGGGCTGGAGGGGAGGGGAGGGCGCGCAGAAGGGCCGCCGTTTCTCGTGCGGCTGGCTTCGGCGGCAGGCTCGTTGCCTCCGACGGGCCCAGACCCGAGTGTAGTACGCATCCACTCATCGTCGTCGCGCTCAGCTTCTTCCTTGCATCCCCCGCCTGTCGCCGGGGCTGACGCTCGATCGTCCCAAGTCGCTCGAACCCCTGCCGCAGAGCTGGCTCCGGCCGGCGTTCGGGCCCCTGACCTTTCCCTCCGAGGTCCTCCGGCACGCCTTCGCCGACGCTGCTGACTGATCTGGCGCTGGCTGACCGACTCAAGAGGGCGAACACGGTCAGCTGATACCCATCCCATCACCTAGCTCCTCACCCTAGCACACCCAAGATGTCCTCCGCAAAGACTTACCTCGTCGTCGTCCGTCCTCCCCCACCTTCGGCCCTTCAGCTCCAAAGCGCAGACGCTGACCTGCCCCCTATCTGCAGGGCGCCAACAAAGGCCTCGGCCTGGCCATCGTCCAGGCGCTCATTTCGCGCGCGTCCGACGCGCTCGTCGTCGCGACCGCGCGCGACGTCGCCGGCGCTGGCGAGTTGCAGGCGCTCAAGAAGGAGCACCAGGGAAGGCTTGAGGTTGTCGCGATGGACGTCGCGGACGAGACGAGTGTCCAGGTCCGTCTTTCGCGCCCGTTTGAGCGGAACAGCAGCGGGCGGCGGGCACTGACCTCGCTGGCGTATTGACCGTTGACGCACTAGGCCGCCGCGGTCAAGGTCGCTGAGGTTTCGTTCATCAAGGCGCACGGGCTTGACATGCTCGTCCACAACGCGGGCGTCAACCCAGGCACACTCGACACCGCACTTGAGATGTCCGTCCCTTCCGAACCCGCTCCCTCCCTTTCTTGCCTGCCGTTGATCCGTCCTCTCGTGAGCAGGAAGATCGCGGACCTCGACGCCAACCTCAAGGTCAACCTGTACGGCGCCATCCACACCATCCGCGCGTTCCTCCCACTCGTGCGCAAGGGCGCGGCGAAGCGCATCGTCGTCGTCTCGAGCGGGGTCGCGTCCAATGCCTGGAAGTTGTGCGTCCCCTCTTTCTTGGCCCTCTCGCTCCCTTACCTTTGACGTGCGCGTGCTGACTCGCCAATCCCTTTACGCACCGAAGCAACCTCCTGAAGCCCGGCGACCTCGCCGCGTACGCAGTCAGTAAGGCCGCCATCAATCACTACGTCCTGCGCCTCGCGCTCGCGCTGCAGGCCGAGGATGCGGCGTTCAACGTCACGCTGTACTCGCCCGGCATTGTCGACACGGCGCAGAACCG
Organism: Cystofilobasidium ferigula; assembly: GCA_014825675.1. NCBI lineage: Eukaryota > Fungi > Basidiomycota > Tremellomycetes > Cystofilobasidiales > Cystofilobasidiaceae > Cystofilobasidium > Cystofilobasidium ferigula. The sequence goes on from MVAM01000017.1 coordinate 102,880, forward strand.
AGTGGACGGCTTTCCTTACCCCAAGATGTCTTCTGCGGAGGCTGCGTCCCTCTGGTGCGGCGTTCCTCGTCCCCTCCAGCTTCGACGCTCCAAACCTCTTCTCGCGTGAACAACAGGCTGACTTATCGACGTCCGACAGGTACGAGCGCTTCGTCATCGAGGGGCCGCGCGAGACGGGCTCGTTCATCAGCCACGAGGGCGAGGTCATCCCGTGGTGAGGATGGGTGCGCTGCGCCGGGCCGTCGGTAGGGGCGTAGCTCGCGCAAACACCCCCGCCCCTCTAGCCCTCTTCATCGCCCCGTTCGCTTGCTGTACATACCATTGCTGTTCATGCCTTTTGCTCTCGACCTCGCAATCAGCAGCCAGCCAGCCAGCCAGCCAGCCATCTTGCTTGTGCTCTCAGAGTGGCCAGCTGTCGTACGCTCGACAGAAATCCTAAAGATCATTCCCCCTTACGCGCGGCGGGTGTGCTCCAGCTCGACGGCCTGCGCCTCCTCCGACCGCCATCGATCCTCCCTTCCTCCCTCCTCCCTCGCCTTACATCGACATGTCCCGCGGCTCGTATGACAGGTGCGTGCTGCTGCTGCTGCCGCTGCTGCTCTATGCTTGCTTGGTGGAGCTCGGGCGCTGACGATGGTGGTTCGCTGGCAGATACCTGACCGTCTTCTCGCCTGAAGGTCCGCCCTCTCCCTCGTCTCCGTCCGACCGACGATGATGTCCGACTGCTCTCCGCTCCCGCCGGGCTTGTTATTGACATGCTCACATCCTGCCCGTTCCCCCCCCCAGGCCGGCTTTACCAGGTCGGTGCGTGTCCCTCCCTTACGCTCATCTCGCCCCGACCAGCCCACGCGCGATGGCCAACTGACAAGCTGACTGCTTCGCGCTCGCAGAGTACGCCTTCAAGGCCATCACGGGCTCGGGCATCACGAGCGTCGCGATCCGGGGGAAGGACACTGCGGTTGTTGTCGTGCAGAAGAAGGTGCCGGTACGTCTGCTTCCCTCCGCTCGCCTGGCCTGGCCGACAGCACCTGACGGGCTGCTCCTCGCCCATGTTTCGCGCCGCAGGACAAGCTCGTCGACCCGGACACCGTCTCGCACCTGTTCCAGATCACGCCGACGATCGGCTGCGTCGTGACGGGCCTGCTGCCGGACGCGCGCAACCAGGTGCAGCGCGCGCAGGCCGAGGCGGCAGAGTGGCGCTACAAGTACGGGTACGAGATCGAGGTCGTCGACCTCGCGAAGCGCATCGCCAACATCAACCAGGTGTGCGTAGCGCGTCGCTTGGCTGCAGGGTTGGCTGGGTGCAGGGCTGACAGGGTCTGGCGTGCGCGGGGGTCGCAGGCACACGCAAAGAGCAGGCATGCGTCCGCTGGGCATCGGTCCGTTCCACTCCCTTTCACACCCTTGCATCTTCCGCGCTGACAGCCCATGCTTCGTTTGGCAGTCATGACCCTCATCGGGCACGACTCGGAGCTCGGACCGCAGGTGTACAAGGTCGATCCTGCGGGCTACTACGTTGGGTTCAAGGCGACGGCGGCGGGGCAGAAGCAGACTGAGGCGATGAACTTCGTGCGTCCCCCCCTCCCCCCTTCCCGGTTTCGTCTCCCCGTACTGGCTCATGCGCCAGGAGACGCAGAGCTGACATGCAGAGCGTGCCGAGGGTAGCTGGAGAAGAAGTGGAAGAAGGTCGAGGACCCGGACGCGCCGAGCTCGACGGCGGACACGGCCAAGGGCTTGTCGCGGTCAGAAGCCATCGAGGTGCGCATCTCCTCCTCGATTGGGCACCAGTGCAGAAGACGCGCCGGCTGACGAGGGTCCGACGGGCCGCGCGCGAACGGCAGATGGCGATCGAGACGCTCTCCACCGTCCTCGCGACCGACTTCAAGGCGTCCGAGCTCGAGATCGGCCTGACGTCGACCTCGCCGGACGAGGTCGGCCCTGCAAAGGGCCTGGCGCCTGGCAAGTGGCGGACGATGGGCGAGGACGAGCGCAACGAGTGGCTCGTCCGCGTCGGGGAGAAGGACTGAGCGTGCGTGCGCAGTCGCGAGGGCGGGGAGAGGATGACCGTTTGCACTCGCTTGCGTGTTTGCTGCTGCGAAGGCTGAGGCGGGGAGGGAGTGATGTGAGGTGCATGCGCAACTGCGGAGCGAGGGTGGAAAAGGGGTCATCTCATTGCCTGTGCGACCGACGCTGGCCGCAAGTACAGGTCGAGATGGCCCTCGACGACGGCGAGGATGTCCCTCATCCCAAGCACGCGTGCGCCGACCTCATCCCTCTGCTTGCAGAAACACCTGTCAGCCCCGAGTACAGATGCTGCTGAGAGGGCAAGGGTGAGAGAGGCGGGGACGCACAAACGCGAAAAGCGCGCCGCGCGAGACCATGTTCCAGACATCCTTGAACGCCGGCGTGTGCTTTGCGAGCCCGCGCTCGGCGAGACTCTGCATTGCTACCCGCTTGATCGTCTGCTCTCCGCGTCCTTCGAAAGTCAGGTACCGTCCTTGCGGCGAAGCAGAGTGAAGGAGGAGGAGGAGGAGGAGGAGGAGGAGGAGAAGGGAGAAGAACGCACGGTCTTGTTGTCCGCTTCGAACGGGTTCTTCTTCTTCGCGCTGCCCGTCACGTCTCCGCCAGAGGTCAAAGGCGGCGTCTCGAGGACCGCCTCATCCAGCGCCGGTGATCCGAGCTCCATCTCGTCTGTGCTCTCGCGCTTGACGGGCAGCGGTGGCGGGGGCATCGAGAACGGGTCGTCCATCGCCTGCTGCGCGCCAGCATCCGCCGAAGTACCCCGGCGCGCACCGAAGGATAGACTCCTTGCAAGCGCGTCTCCGCGCGCGTGCGTCCCACCACCAGCGCTCTCCGCAGGGCCCTCGAGCCGGCGCTTCTTCCCCCGCGCGAGCACGTCCTTGAGCTCGGGCACGCGCCGGGGCGCAGGGTCGTCTGGCCTTGCCGGGCGGGCGCTCGCGGCGGCAGGTGGCGCGGGCAGGTCAGGGGCCGTGAGGGCAGGGGCGGTGGGCGCGTCGGGAAGTGGACGTTCAGCGGCGTGGTAGATTCCGACGTGCAGAGAAAGCGACGGGGCTGAACCGGCGTCTAACGGACGGTCGGATGCGAGCGCGTAGATCACTAGTGGCGCTTGGTCTGCGCATTCATCGGGCGGATCCATAAGCATCTTCGCAGTCAGAGATAGGGAGGAAACGGCAAGCACCAACTGACTCGTCACCGAGCGAGATGAGCAGCCCCTGGATAGACCGGCCGGACGCGCAGTCCACCGCGTGCGCGTCGGGCTGGCGCTTGTCGGGCAGGAGCAGGCGGCGTTTGAGGAACGCATACAGCGCCGGGCAGGTTGGGTCAACGTACCTACACGCTCTCGCGCGTCAGCTGCGTGGCCGAGCGAAGGTGGGAAGAGGCAGGAAAGGGACCTACAGCCGCACCCCGTCGTTCCCCTCAACCCATCCGTCCCTCCCCTCCCCAGCGACGCGCACAACCCCGCTGAACCGCACGCTCGCCCGCCCGCGCAGACTCTCGAGCGCGAGCGAGATCCCGAGGTCGGCATCGACTGCCGGTGTCGCTTGGCGCGGCAGCGGCGGCGCGAAGGGGTTGGGCGCGGCGGCGGGGGGCGGAGGGGTCGCGCCTGCAGCCGGCGGCGGTGCGGAGGCAGGGAAGAGCAGGTGGGAGACGAAGGCCATGCCTGTTCGCCTCACTTGTCGCCCGTCAGCTACCTCACCAACGTCAACTGCAAAGGAGGCCTGGAAGACACGCACCGTCGAGCAGCGCGCCGTCCGAGAACTCGCACGCGCCGCGCCAGAGCAGCCGCGTGCCCGCGCTGCTGCTCGCCTTGGGCGACGCGCCCGTGCCGAACGAGAAGTAGCCCGGTGTGGACGAGACGCGCGAGAGGAGCGTCGGGCGGACGGGCGTCGCGCTAGCCATCGTTGCTGACCGTCTTAGAAGGGGGAGCTGCTAGTGAAGGACAGGCGCCGCATCGTCGTGCGTGACGCGCGCCGTGAATCGCTGAGGCGCGGTGCCGTACCTCTTCAGGCACTCACTCAGCGATGAAGGTCATCGTAGCTAGGCAAACCAGGTAGCTAGCGGAAGGTCCAGGACGCGTGCTCAGACGGCATGAGCAAGACAGGTAGGTTGAGCGGCCGCTGAGCGGAAGAGCACTACGTCGAGGCCCGTCCCTCCGACGCTTCCCTTCAACCCTTCGCAGTCGCGATGCTCTTGAGTCGGAACAGTCATTACAGCGGTTCACGGAGAAGTATGACAGGAACGTAGAAGCAGCGCGTGGCACGCCTCAGAATCCGTGAGACGGAAGAAGGAAGATAAAAGAGAGGCAAGCGGACGCGCTTCCAGCCGTGCCGACACTCCGCGCTGTTTGAGGCGAGAGAGGAGGCAACAGCGGGCAGGGCAGAGCGTGCGATTGTCGATTGGTGCTTGGCCTTAGTGGCCGTGGACCTGGACGCGCTCCTTGGCCTCCTTCTCCGTCAGGAGCTCGGCGTCGACAAGGAAAGCGCGGATCGCAGCGCGCTGGTCGCCCTGGAGCTGGATGACCTGGCCCGACTCAGCGTCGTCAACGACCGTGCCGTTGCAGGCGAACTCCTGCTCGACATGGAGGAAGAGAGAAAACGTTAGCCAGGGCGCTCCGCGGACGCGACAGGACGCTGGCCGCACCTTCTTGAACGCCTTGAGGATCTTCTTGGGGTCAAACTCTGCAGATCAGGCACGACGATCGTCAGCTGCAGTGCTGCATGAGGACCGGTGCGTTTGCTAGAGTAAGGACGCACGCTTGGGCAGGCCCTGGAGGGTGGTCAGGGTCTTGCGGCCATTGCGCTGCTGGATACCTGTCGGCGCATCACAACGCAGGTCATCAGCACAAGTTCTTGTGAAGGAATGTAGAAAACGGCGTACGGATGTGGATCTTGTTGCCGCCGGGAGCGTCGTTCTTGATCTGCTCAGCGGGGGTGTCGTCGTCGAAGTCCTCGGCGAAAGGGTCTGCAAGAGCAAGGACAACCGGCGTCAGTATCATATGTTTAAGCATGCCCGAGCCCATCGCGGGAGCCGTCGGACAGCAAGGAAGGCAGGGAGGAGAGGTTGAACGCCAGCCAGCATCTCGCTCCGTGCTCACTGGCTCACCGGCTCAATCCTCGACAAGGTTCGTGAGCTCGTCCCAGCCCGCCTGGACCTCTCTTCACACCTGCAGACCACCTCGACCAGCCAGCAGCACGTGTTACATCCCGCCCGTGCCGGTTGAAGGTCGTTCCAGCGGAAAGGTGAAGATGAAACGCACCCTTGGAAATGAGGTTGAGAGGCGTCGACGGCTTCGACGTGGTGGAAGCCGTCTTCTTCTTGGCGAGGAGGGTAGCGTCTGCCGTCCAACAGCGACCGAAACGGAGCAGCGTAGCCAGACAGGAAGCGAACAGAGGCAGCAGGAGGGGAGCAAGACAAAGATCAGCTCTCGAGTAAGGAGCAGAGAAAAGCCGGCGGACGACGAGCTTGCAGCCGGCCCTCCAGCCGAGCAACCCTGACGCACCGTCCACTTTGGCGCCGAGGTCGGAGGTGCTCATAAGACTTGTTGTAGGGGGGAGCGACGAAGGTGCTGTCGGGGAGAAAGTAAGGAGGAGACGGTCGGTCGGTTGGGCTGTGGCGGCGGTCGTGTGTCGTCCGGCCGAGTCGCGCTTTCGGCAGAAATAAACTAAACAGTAGTCCTGCTTCGACGCTCGACGGCACCAAGGGCAGCAGACCTTGCAAGACCTGCTCGAGACAAAGTAGGTTGAGCCGCTCAGGTTCATGCACGAGAAAAGCGCCGCGCAATCCAGATCGTCTGTGGTAAGGGTGCGCACGCAAAGACGCGACTAGTGAGCAGACTGATGCGAGAAGAACGAAGTAGGAAGGGGACCCCGGGGTCGTCAAGGAGCATCCTCAGAGGCTGAAGGTGAGAAATCTAGAGGAGAGCAAGGGCGCAAGAATCGCGCCAGCGAAAGGCAGAGAGGTGAGAAGGGGAGTGTTTGCAAGCTATGCGGGGGATGATCCCGGAATGCGTAAGGGTGGCTAGCTAGCGCGAGGGCTTTGAGCTCTTGTTGATAATTGCATGACTCAACTTAGATCCTGCTTCAGGTGCTCAGAGGAGGAAGCCTGCGAGCGCAGGTCCTGCGAAGGTAAAGGCAGGCCGTGGTGCGTGGAGAGGGCGAGCGATGAGCGGCGGCGCGACCAAGGTCAAGTTGGCGGGCGCGATCACGCGAGGAAGATCGTCCAGCATGCGGCCCAGCGGGTCTGACTGACCTAAGCTCGCAGTCGCAGCAGAGGGCTCAGTGCTTCGATACGAGAATGGCATGCAGATAGTGCGATCTCGTTGTTGTACAGGAAGGGGCTCTCCGACCGCCCACACCTCACTTACCCCCTGCGCCGTGTCGCGTCCGAATGGCGAACGTTTTCTAGTATCCGCCTTGAGGCTGTCGACGCGCACCCCATCCGCCGTCCATGACACCCGCGTTCGTGCCTGATCCGGCAGGCGCGGCCTGTGGAGGGGGCGGCGGCGGCGGCTGGCCGTACGAATTGTCGGCGTTGCCGGCGGCGGCGAGCATGGCTGCCCTCTCCGGGTTTAGTCCGGCGAAGGCTGCTGAAGGAGGAGGCTGCTGTTGCTGCTGCTGCTGGGGCGGAGGAGGTGCGGGTGGCATGCCGTAGTTCGAAGGTCCTGGTGCCGAGTATGCTCCGTAGGCTGCCTGAGGAGGGTAGGCCGCCGCAGGGTTATACGCGCCGTACGGAGCGGCGGGGGCGGCCACTCCACTTTGAGCGTACCCGTAGGCCCCGCCGTAGCCCATCGGCGGCACGGACTGCTGCTGCTGGACCGGCGCATATCCCATTGGGGCGGCGTACGGATTAGGCGTCTGACCCGTCCTCGGATCGAGAGGTCGACCGCCGGGTGTTCGACCTGGCGTCGCACCTCCGCGCATCGGGCCGCCTGGACGGTTGTAGGGCGTGCGCCCGCCGCCTGCAGGACGACGCAGCAACGTAAGAGTGATCAGCACCGGTGAGCGTTAGGATGATGGGTCGAGGAGGAAGACGCACCGGAGGCCTGGTTCTGTCGAAGCCGCTCGGCGTATTGCGCCTTGAACGAATTGCAGAGCTCGAGCACACCGCCGACCTCGGCCTCGCCGAGGAAGTACGAGCCCGGGTTGACCTTGACGGGCTGCGAAGGCAGGCAAGGGAGGGGAAGTCAGCTGCGCTGCGAGAGACGATGGGGGGAAAGACGGAATCGCACCCAAGTCTGGATGACACCGCCCTCGGTCGTCGGCTTGCTGAGGAACGCGAGGTCGAACCATCCGGGTCGCTCGCGGTTGAGGCCGAACGCGTAGATCGACTTGCCCGGGTTGGCCATCGTGTAGTTGCGGAGGTAGTCGTCTGCAAGAAGCGGGTGAGGAAGGAGTAGGGTCAGCCAGGCAGTTGAAAGCGAGGAGAGCAAGATGACGACGCACGGAGCTCCTCCTTGTTGCGGCCCTTGAACTTGTCGTGCACAAGCAGCTCCTCGATCTTGCGGACGGTCGCCTTGATGTGCGAGACGATGAGCTCGTCCAAGTCGTGATACGTAAACGTATCGGCGACGCGGAGAATCTGGCCGACCGCCTGCGGGTTGGGCTTGTCGATCTCGCGCACGTCTGCCGGGGAGGAATGCATCGAGTCAGCGGAAGCGAGAGGAAACCCTGCGCAGGCAGGCGAGGATAAGGGAGGTACCGAGGTGCTGAAAGAGGCCGTCGTCGACCTTCCAGGTGACGGCGAGGTGGTCGATGCCGCGCGAGGACGGGCGGATGACGCAGTCGCCGCGCTGCTGGCTCGCGAGGTACTGCTCGGCCTGGGCGCCGTTCATGTTGAAGAAGTTGGGGTGGTCAATTTGTCTGCGGAGGTGGTTGACGTCGGTGCGCTTCTTCTTGTCGCGCGCCTGCTTGTCCGCTGCGCACTGCGCCCAGTCCCACGGCTCCTCGACCTGAATCCGGCGCTGGTCCGCGTCGCCCATGTCGAGCTCAGTCTTGCGGAGCGAGAGTTCGACCAGCATCTTCTCCGGGAACACGCCGATGATCATCGCTTGGCAGGGGCCGATGCGGGCGGCCTGAGTGCACGAGTCAACCTGAACGTCCGACACGTACCGCTTGTCGACCATGGCCTCAACGCCCGAGTCGAGCCGGACGTTGACCTGGAAGTCGCGCACGCGCCAGATATGGCCGGCGATGATGAAGCCCGGCAGGAGCGTCTTGGCCGTCTCGCCCGAGAGCATGGTGAGGACCTCCCACGGCGTCGGCACGCGGAAGTCGTCGCGCCTGTCCCGCCCGGGGCTGGCAATCTCGTCCTTGATGACATGCAGCGCGTAGCGCTTCTCGACGTGGCGGAGGTCGCGCAGGTTGTCTGCAAAGTCGTCGAGGTTGAGCTCGTTGAGCTTCTCCTCGGGCGCGTCGTCGAGCATGAGCTTGACGACCGACTTGGACGGGTGGTCGTCCGCGACGTCCTCCTCATCGAGCTCGAGCGCGTTCTCGGCCATCTTGCGCGCGAACTCGTAGTCCTCCGGGTGGATGCGCGTCGAGTCGAGCGGGTCGGGCTGGCTCTCGACGTCCTCGCCCGTGAGCTCGAGGTCCTCCGGGTCGTTCGAGATCTCGAGGAACGCGATGACGTTTTCGACAATGTGCTCGCCGAGCAGCTCAGCCGTGAAGAGCTCGCCACGGTTGATGAGCGCTCCGTTCTACAGCCAGAACCGGAAAGGGAGAGAGTCAGCCCCGTACCATTGCCGTCGAGCGCAAGCAGCGTGATAAGCCAGGCAGGGCAGAGGACGCACCCGCGTGTTCTTGATGATGTCGCGCACGAGCTTGCCGGCCTTGCGCGGGCCGAGACCGGACACGAATGGCAGCACGTTCTGCTGGTATGTGTCGGTGACGGCATCGTTGATGATGACGCCGACGTCGTTGACGACGTTGACGAGCGCGCGCTCGAACGCCGTGTAGAGCTTCTCGGTCGGCACCTGCACGAGCGACGGCGGGAAGCGGACCCTGGTCAGCGCCGGCGCAAGTCGGAGCACCTGAAGCGAGAAAGGTAAAGGGAGACGCACAAGCTTCTGCGAGACATCGTCGACGGTGATGGCGGTGATGTCGCCGCGGAGGGCGCAGTACTCGTGGATCGGCGACTGGACGTACCGCCCGAGGCCGACGCAGTAGCGCGCGTTGAGAGGCATGGCGGGGAACTCCTTCTTGGCCCGCTCCGAGTGCTGATACAGCCGTGCGACGGCGTCGGGCACGTAGATGACAGGCAGCGTCGCCTCTTGGAGCTCGCGCTGGCGCTCCTCCGGGTTGTCGGGCATCCCCCACCCACTGCCCGCGCCGCTGTTGCCGTCGCGGGCCTTGCTGTCGACCTTGTCCTGCGCGAGCTCGCCGACGAGCTTCTGCACGCGCTCGAACACGCGGTCGTGCGTGCTGACGGTGAAGCCGCCGACGACGATGCACGCCGGCTCGCGGCGGTCAACGAGCGCCTTGAACTGGTCTGTCGGGTGCTCCTTGCCGCCGTCCGGGAAGAACAAGCCGCGGTCGATCTCAAACTGCTTGTCGCGCAGGTGGTCGATCTTGACCGTCTCGCGCACCCGCCCTTGCTCGTCGATGAAGACGCACATGACGGCGTCGTGTTTGAAGTCGCCCCGGCCGTGGCTGACGGCAAGGACCGAGGGCGATGTGCCCTTCTCGTACTCCTTCGGCCGGTACGGCGCCTGGTTGGCGGCCTGCTCAACGACAAAACGGCAGACGCAAGCGTGCGGTCAGCGCGGTGCGCCACACAGCGCGCGAAAGAAAGCGGGCGGGGAGAGAAGAGAAGGGGGAGTGAGGGGGGGGGGGGGAGGAGAAGGCAACGCACCCGCTCGAGCTGCCTGCCACACTCGCCGGCGACAAAGTCCTCGACCTCGTCCCTGAGCCACTCCTTGACCCACCGCTGGCCCATCGGCAGCAGCTCGTTCCTGAGCGCGATCTTGACGTTCTGCTCCCGCCAGCGGTTCCACGCCGCGGGCACCTCGCCCTCGCCGTCCGACGTGAACGCGTCGACGAGGCCGCGCTCGAGCCGTGTGATCGCCTCCTGCGAGAGGAAGAAATGGATCGACACGAGCGTGTCCTTCTCCGCCTCGAGGTAGTGCAAGAACCGGGCGGAGCGGATGAGCTGGTCGACTGGCTTGTCGTGCAGGTACTTGAACGACTGCGAGGGGCGCCGCGAGCGGAGCAAGGCGCGGGTCAGCCGAGCGTTAGACGAGGCGTAGAAAAAGAGACGGGCGACGCACAAAGTACGGGTGGAAGTCGTCGATCTTGCTCAGGCCCTTCTCGGTCGGGCGGATGGTGAGCAAGCCCTGCTCGCGGAAGTGCTGGCGGACCATCTGCCGCAGCGTCGGGTTCTTTGCAAACTCTGCGACCTGGAGCGTGCGCATGCCTGTCTCGCCGCCCGGTTGCGTGCGAGCGCACCCGCCAGAGGTTCAGCCTTGCAGAGCGAGGCGTGAAAAGAGAAAGGAAAGGGGCGCACCGGTCATGACGGCCTCGACGTCGGCAAAGTTGCGGCCGTCGACGAACGCCTCGGCCCATTCGTCCGGCGGCAGGCTCGGGTCGTCCTGCGCGAGCGTCGGCGGTCGGAACAGGTTTTTTGCGACGGCGTCCTCGACGAGCAAACCTTGCTTCTGTTTTCGCGACAACGATGACGACGCAGCCGGCAGAAATGATTGTCAGCAGCCGAACGGGGGACGGCGTTGACGTGAGAAGGAAAGGGGAAGCGAGACAAGACGGACCTTGAGCGCGGTCCCGAGCCGGCCTTCCCTGAGCTCCGCCGCCCTCCTCAACGCGCCCTCGTTCGTCCGCTTCTGCCGGCGCTCGCCGCGCGCGGCCATCAGCGCGTCCTCCTCCTCGCGCAACTCGCGCAGCTCGCGCCCGAAGCGCAACGAGACCCACTCGAGCGCGTCAAGCACGCCCTCGAAGCCCTCCTCCGCCAGCCCGCCCGAGCCGTCCACCGCGGCCGTGTAGTAGCTCTCGAGCGCGTCAGGCGCCCGCGGCGGCGGCGGCTCGGTCGCAGCTGCATCCTCGCCCTCGGCATCGGTGGCAGCGTGCTCGGCCGCGTGCGCCGCGTCCCTGCGCGCCTGGAGCTTGGCCCACGTCCGGTCGAGCCCGCGCTTGCGCTCGATGAGCGCGCGGTACTTGACGCCGAGCTCGTACACCTTCCAGAGCTCGTTGCGGTCGAGCAGGACGGTGATGCCGCCGTCGCCCTGCTGCTGCTGGCCGCCGGGGAGGACCTCGTCCTTGCGGTAGAAGACGATGTAGTCGCGCCGGTGCTCCCAGATGAAGGGCACCTCGAGCTGGTCCTCGAACAGGTACCGCAGCACGCGCTGGACGGCGCCAATGAAGCGCGTCTGCACATCCTCGGCCGCGGCGGCGCCCTCGCCGGCGACGGCGACTGCAGGCTCGAGCTTGGGCGCGAGGAACGCCTTTGTTCGGGGCGAGATGCGGGGCGCGATCCAAGCGGCGGCGGCGTCGATGGCGGGGAAGGCGGGGAACGGCTCGGGGATGTACGCCGGGTGGGCCGAGAGCGTCGAGTTGAGCAGCTGGTGCCGCTCGGGCACGTCGCGCGCGCGCACGAGGTCGTCCTCCTCCGTCAGGAAGCGCGCCTTGATTTCGGACGGCTCGAAGATCTGAGGGCCGTAGCGAGCGCAAGGTCAGCCCACGTAAGCCCGGCAGGCGGATAGCGAGCCGTGCGGGACGGTGGGAGGGAAGGGTGAAAAAAGAGAGAGAAGAGCGAGCGGACGCACGTCCTGGATCCTGGGCGCCTCGCCCTCGCCCGTCGCACCAAACATCTCGTCCTCGCCCTCGAGCGCCCAGTCGTACTCGTCGCCGTTGCCGAACACGTCGTAGATGTCGTCCCACGTCCTGGATGTTTTGGTGTGTTTCGCACGAGAAAGGATGGGTCAGCCCGCCGCTGGGAAAGACCGAGATTGAGTACGAGGAAGAGGAGGGGAGGGGGAAGGAGGGGAGGGAGAGTGAAAAGAGGGGGAGGGGGGGCGCGAGTAGAGTGAGAAAGTGTCCAAGGAGACGCACGACTGCGAGATGCCCCCGTCGCCGCCCTTCCTCCCCTTCCCACCCTGGCGCTTCTTCTTGCGGCGCTCCTTGGCGAGCCGCTCGCGCTCGCGCTTGTCCTCCTCGTCCTCGCCCTCGCGCTCGTCTTCCTCGATGAAGTCAGCCAGGTCGTCCTCGTCGTCGTCGTCCTCCGAACCGTCCGACCCGCCCCGCCGGGGCCGGTCCTCGAAGATCCGGCGGAGATCGTTCGCATCCGCCGCCGGGCGCTGGCCGTCCTCCGCCCCGCTTCTGTCGCCGTCGTCGTCGTCGTCGTCGTGGGCCTGCGCGTCGTCCGCCGAGTCGGACCCGGACAGGTCGGACCGCTTGCGCCGCAGCAGCTTCTTCTTCGCCGCCTTCTTGGACGACGACGATGACGCCGCCGGCTTCGAGCGGACGAACGCGCCCGTGTTCTCGGCGAGCAGGTCGAGGTCGTCCTCCGAGAGCGCGTCCGACGCGCCGGATGAGGCGCTGGCGGCTGCATGCAGCGGGACGAGAGGGGAGGAGGAAGGTTCAGCTCGAGAACCAGAGCGGAGGAAGGACGACAGATGACAGGAACAGCGTTCGAGGGGCTAGGGCAGGATGAGACGGGGACGGATGGAGGGGCCCGAGGGGAGAGACGTGTTGGGCCAAGGACGGGGCTGCCCTCGGCTGCCCGCCTCAGCCCCATGCATGGGCTGAGCTCCCCCCGTCCTCCCAGCCCAGGCATCCCAGCTCAGGCATCCCCCCCCCCCCCCCCGCCCTCCTTCCCTCTTTGATCCGCCCTTCGCCCACACAGCCCCCCGTCGGCTGCTGCCCAGCGGCGGAAGGAAGGAAGGCAAGGCAAGGCAAGGCAGGAAACGCACCGCGCCTCCTCCGCTTCTTCTTCTTCGCCTCGCGCCGCTCGCGCCGCTTGCGTGCGCGCCGCTGCGAGCTCGTCTCGCCCGCCTCGTCCGCGCCGTCGTCGTTGTCGTCGTCGTCGTCGTCGTCGCCGTCAACGATGAAGCCTTCGGCGATGCGGCGGGCCTGCGAGTGTGACGCCGTGGGCGGCGGGGTCAGCCTGGGGCTCGAGGGAAGGGAGGCTGCTGAGGCGTTTGCTGGACCGGCCCGTCTGAGCAGGCGGCCGGGAGGACAGGCAGGTAGGCAGGCAGGCAGGAAGGAGGGAGGGAGGGAGGCTGGGAGAAGGGGAGAGACGGACCTCCTCCGGGTCGTCATCGTCCTCCTCGCTCGAGTCGTCGGCGGGCGGGCGGGCGGTGCGCTCGGCCGAGATGTCGAGGCCGGCGTCGTCGTCGTCGTCGTCGGAGGCGGTGCGGTCGGACATGCTGGAGGGCTGCGGTGCTGGTCGCCGTTGGAGATGCGCAGGGCAGATCGCCCAAGACTCGCGCTATTACAGTAAACGAAACTCGATTCAGACATCATTACCCGCAGCGCGTGATCAGCTCAACTTCAGCTATTGATTAACATTGAATGGTCGTATAGATTCACAGTCTTTCCTGTAAGCCGACTTTGCGATCCCCAGCTCACTTTAATTCAGTCAGCTGACTTGGGAAGCGAGGGCCGCCCAGGCTTGCAGCGGCCGGTGCGTCGGCGTGGCTTCTCGTTCGCTTCGCAGTGCAGCCAAGCCAGACACTGATGGGGCGCAAAGGTCATGGTCGATGATAGCAAGCGCTCCCTTCCTTCTCTCATGAGAGCCGCCGCCGTCAGCATCGTCGCCGCTGCGCCCCCGTTCACCCCCAATATTCCACCCATCGCTGCCCGCTGCAAACCAACCACTCTTAACGACCTCGTAGGAACCCCCCCCCCCCCCCCCTACGCCGCACTCGAGTTGGAGCTGCATCAGGGTCAGCAGTCGGGTGCAGGCAGCTACGCAGTATGAGCAGCACTGCCCTGCAGAGTCAAGTCAGCGAGCAAGGTGGCGAAGCATAGACGGTAAGCACCCCTTCTGCCGACAAATGTGATCAGTCAGCCCACTATGAGATCAGCAGGACCAGAGGGAGACATCGTACACGCCAAGGGAAGGAAGGACTACGGGAAGGGGAGATGTGGTTGGAGGGGGGGAAGCTCATCGGCTGGCTCGCGTCGAGCTCAACTGGTGCAAGCTGAAGGCGCAGAGCAGGGGAGCGGCATCAGCATGAGAGCTTGCTACCTACAATACCTCTCCTCGGACAAGGGCTATCTGCGGTCCTGCCACCTCGTCCCGCCATCCTCAGCCGATCTCTGAGCCAGGTCGTGGCCGAACTCAGCTGCTGCGCGAGGATCATCTTACCTCTCCGGCAGCGGTCCTTCCACGCCACGGTCCCCGGTCGAGCCGTGCCCGATCCATGCTCCCTGTCTCTCACACTCCGCGCCGCCGCCTCTCCCCGCCCCGCGCTCATCTGATGGCGCGCCCCATCGTCGCTCCGTCGCCACGACCCGAGGCAGCGGATCTCGCCGTCCGGGCGCGCGCGGGTGCGCAGCTGCGAGGATCAGGAGGCAAGAAACCAGCTCGCACGGCGAGACAAGCAGCAGCAGGACGGCCTGGGTGGCAGCCCAGCTGCTGAGCAGTGTGCGCTCGGGTATGTGCCTTGGCGGCAGGAGGATTGCTCGCTTCAGGGAGGCGACCTCGGCGTTTCTTCTCAGGCCGGAAGCCTCAGGCCTCAGCCCTCTCCCTTAACCGTCCGAGCGATGCCCAAGCTCCTCCTCACCCCGTCCCACGCCGCCCTACCGCTGCCCTACCCGACCACTCTCCCCGCCCGCCTCGCCCTCCGCGCCCACCCGTCCGCCCCGACGCCCTTCCAGTACCGCGTCTACGACGCCCTCCTCGCAGCGACCCCGCACCCGGGCCAGACCACCACCTACGGCGCCCTCGCCCGCACCCTCCGCTCGTCCCCGCGCGCCGTCGGCGGCGCGCTCGGCAGGAACCCGTTCGCACCCGAGGTGCCCTGCCATCGCGTGCTCCGGGAGGACGGCGCCCTCGGCGGCTTCATGGGGTGCGTGCGCTCCGTCCCTCTCTCCCCCCCCCCCCCCCTCTCGCGCGCGGCAGCAGCAGCAGCAGCAGCAGCAGCAGCCAGAGCTGACACCCCTCGGCCGATGTACCCTCCCTTCGCACAAAGGTCGACGACTGGCCCGCTCGTCGCGCGCAAGCTCGAGCTCCTCCGCAGCGAGGGCGTCGCGCTCGTCGAGGTCAAGCCGGGCGTGTTCAAGCTCGCCGCCGGCGGCGCGGCCGCGGGCAACGGCGGCGGCCAGCTATGAAGGGCTCACCGTTCGAGGGGGAGGGTGCGGTCTTCTGCTTTCGCCCGCGGAGGAGGCCCGAGGTTGACCTAGAGCTGGTTGCGGGCCCTACCTACGTCGTGCGCAGTGCTCCGCTAGCCCGCTTTCTACTGCCCAGCCCCTCCTCGCACCCCCATGCCCACGACCGACCTCACATGCGCACACCGTCCCCTCTCCCTCTTCCCCCTCCGCCGGTAACGGCCGTCTGGCTCAGTGCCGTGAGCAAATCCCTGATTCTTGACTTCGTGCGTTCCCCTTCCCCTTGTCGTCGCGCAGCGCCGACCGGGCCGGCTGCTGACGATCCCACTTCCCTTCCGGGTCCGTGCAGAACCCTTTTGATCAACGCGCGCCGTCCTGGAGAGCTCTCTCCGGGTCGGCCTCTGGCACGTCGCTTGGCGACCCGCGTCGTAGGCGAAGACGGCGGCTTGCGACAGGGCGCTTCACCCGCACCCACGAGCGAGAGAGAAAGAGCCCTTAGTGATCCATGACCCGACCTCTCGCCAAAATGCCCTTGTCCGACCCCCGATCTGCGAAAGATACGTCGCCTTGCTGTGAGCGTGGTGGACCCGCCCGAGGGTAATATATATCAGCAGTCGTGTCGTGTCAGCCCGGCGTTTCAAGCTCGTGCCTCGCGCTGCTGAGCTGTCAACCGCCACCTTCCTCCTCCCTCCCCACCCTCCCCTCGCGACTGCAAGACAAGAGATGGCCGCCATCGACCTGACCAACACGGATGACGACGAGGACGACGTCGTCGTCTCGGGCGAGGTCGTCCGGCGTCGGCCTCCTCCAGCAGCAGCAGCGGCGGGGGGGGCTTCCTCAGCGCGCGCCGCCGCTCCCGCAGGCGCAGGGGGGTTCCTCCACCCCTCGCAGCAGCAGCAGGCGTTCGGGGTGCCTGTGGTCGGCGGGTACGACCCCCGAGTGGCGGCCGCGGCGGCGATGATGGCGGCAGGAGGAGGGGGGATGCTGGCGTTCCCTCTGGCGGGGGCACCGTCGTCCGCGCTCGCACCCCCTGGCTCCCCAGCGGCAGGGCTGCCCCAGCAAGCTCTGGGTGGGCCCTTCATCAGCGCGTCCCGACCGAGCCCGTACGGAGCGGCGGCGGCGGCGGCGGCAGGGCGCAACTCAGCGTCGGAGCCGATCGACGTCGACGCGCTACCCGACCCCCCTCCCCCTCGCGCGCCGCCGCCGCCGCCGCCCGCCCGCCCAGAGCGCACCGAGCAGAACACGCCGCACCTGGTCGGCATGCTCGAGACGTCGGCGCTCATCATGTACCCTGACACGGCGTTCCTCCGGCCCGTGCTCGCCGAGGGCGAGCTGTGGGTCCCGCGCGAGGGCGGCAAGGGCGAGGTCGTGCAGCATCAGGGCGAGGAGTGGGCGCGTGTGCGGGTCAAGGTCCGTCGCTTGTTTGTTCTCGACAGAAAGAGGTGACAGGAGGGGGGTGGGGGAGAGAGAAACCGCGGTCGCTGACGCTTGCACCCTTGTCGGCTCTATGGCGAGCAGTACAAGCCGCTGCCGCCAGGCTCAGCGCCGGGCACGCAAGAGACGATCAACCTCCTCCCGTACGGCGCGCCGTCGTCGACGACGGACCCGTTCGGCGTCGTCGCGTCGTCCTGCGCGGCCGTGCTCGGCAACCTCCTCTCGCGCGGGCTCGTCCGGGCCGAGGGTTTCCTCCGGCGCTCGCGCGCTCCGCCCTCACGCATGTGCGCCCAGCTTTTGCTATACGTTCTCACGATCCCGCCCAACATCAAGTACGTGTCGGACCAGCTGGCGCTCGGCAACCTGTTCCTACACGCGCCGCGGCTCGCGTACGACCCGGCGTGGTTCCAGAACTGCGTGTACCTCAACCCGCACGTGAGCCACGCCAGCGCGTACGACGACTATGTCCGGCGCGGCAAGCAAGGCGCGGGCTTCTACACCGGGCCGACGCAGCAGGATCAGGCGGCGCAGCGGGCGCTCAAGCTGCAGCAGAGCCAGGTGGACGAGGTGTTTGAGAGTCTCAAGGCGGGCGACAAGCTCGACGAGACGTCGCCCGGTGCGTTCTCTGCTCCTCCTCCCCTTTCCCGTCCGTCTATCCCGCTGACAAGCTGCCCCCCTCTTTTCCCCCTCCCCTCTCTCCTCACCACCGCATTCTTCCCCCCTCCCTCGGCCTCGCCGAGCGACCCGCAGGCCCGTACATCAGCACGACCTTGTACCCGCACCAGCGCAAGGCGCTGTCGTTCCTGCGCGACCGCGAGGCCGAGAAGCGCCCCCCGTCGGGTCTGCCCAAGCGTGGGTGGCCCGCGCCGCCGCCGCCCGAAAGCCTGTGGGTACCGGTCGAGGAGCCGGACGCGGCGATCACGCCGGCGGAGAAGGGGAAGGAACGGGAGGGGCGCAAAGCGAGGAAGGGCGCCGGCGGGTGGAAGAACAAGGTCACGGACAAGGTCGTGCGGTCGAAGCCGAAGGACTGCAGGGGCGCGATCCTCGCGGACGACGTGCGTCCCTCTTCGTTGTGTGTGTGTGTGTGAAGCGGCTCTGAGCGTTGTTGGCTGACCGGGCTGCGTGCATGCGCGCAACGCGCCTGCGTGCGACGACAGATGGGTCTCGGCAAGTCGCTCACGGTCGTTGCCCTCGTCGCGTCGACGCTGGTTTCTGCGCGCAAGTACGAGCTGAAGGACCTCGAGCCCCCGCCGTCACCCCCTTCCGTGCGACACGACCCCGCCGACGAGGCCATCGAGCACTTCAAGGGGGCGGTGTTCAACATGCCCGACCTGCCCGACTGGGCGGTCAAGTCCAGCACCGCACCGAAAAAGTCTGAGCGCGACAAGGCGACCGAGCGCGCGGCGGAGCACGCTGCGCGCAGATCGCGCATCAAGCTCCGGAGCAGGGGGACGCTCATCGTCTGCCCGCTGACGACGGTCGGGCACTGGGAGGACCAGTTCCTCGAGCACTGGGACGGGCCCGTCAGCGTCTACTCGTCCTCCAAGTCGGCCAACCTGCGCCAGAACCACAAGGCCGCCGTCAACACGCGCCGCAAGCGCCGGGCACGCGCAAAGTCCGAGGCCGAGGACGCGAGCGACGGCGGGAGCACCGACGACGACGAGGACGAGAAGGCGCTCCGGGTGTACACGTACCACGGCACGCACAGGAGCAGCGATCTCGAGTACCTCGGCGACTTTGACGTCGTCATCACGACCTACTCGACCCTCACCGCTGAGTACTCGAAGCAGACGAAGACGGGCGAGGACGGCGCGGACGCCGGCGGCGCGTCGGCCGGGCCGTCGACCGCGTCGACCCCTGCGCCGCCGGGAGACGACGGCTCGGACAGCGACGTGCAGGAGACGGATGCGGACGGATTCCCAATTGCCAAGTCGGCAGCGAGCGCAAAGGCCGACTCAAAGGCGGCCGCGGGCAAGAAGCGCAAGCGCGGAAAGGGTGCCGTCAGCAACCTCGGTATGGCGAAGGAGTCCGAGGTGACGAGTCCGCTCCAGCAGGTCGACTGGTTCCGCGTCGTGCTCGACGAGGCGCAGTGCGTTACCCCCCTCTCTTACCTTTTGCTGCTCGGGCGAAGGCTGACGAAGGCTCGATCACGACCCGGTCGCGCGCAGCTTCATCAAGGACTCGAACACGGTCGCCTCGCGCGCGTGCAGCTACCTCGAGGCGCAACGCCGGCTCGCGATCACGGGTACGCCGATCCAGAACAAGATCGACGACATCTGGGCGCTCATCAAGTTCATCCGGCTCGAGCCGTTCGACGACCGGGCCGTCTGGCAGGAGTTTATCACGGGTCCTGCAAAGAGCGGGAGCACGATCGGCATCGCCAGGCTGCTCGTCATCATGCGACACATCACCCTCCGCCGGACCAAGGAGACCCGGCTTGCATCCGGCAAGACGCTGCTTGAGCTGCCCGAGCGGCGCGACGAGGTGCGCTACCTGGACTTCACCGAGAAGGAGCGCGAGATCTACGACCGCAACTTTCAGGACTCGGCCAAGGACTTCAACGAGATGGTCTCGGCGCAGGACGCCGACTCCAAGACGGCGCCCGGCAGCGGACCGCTCGGCGGGTCGAACTACGTCAATATCCTGCAAAAGATCCTGCGCCTGCGCCAGATCTGCGACCACTACCTGCTCGTCTCGGACTCGGCCGCGACCGCGCCGGACGAGGACGACGCGAGCTCCGAGCCGCTCGACTACGAGACGGCGAGCGTCGCGATTGCGACGCACGGGCTGACGCTGAAGCGCGCGGCGTCGGTGCTGGCGTGGATGCGCGAGGAAGGCATGCTCGAGTGCCTCGAGTGCAAAGACCCGCTTGACGACGCCGTTCCCACCCTGCCGAACGCGGCCGAGGACGAAGTCGCCGCTGCCGCGCCGCCGGCTAAGAAGAAGGCCAAGAGCAGCAAGAAGTCGGCCGTCTTCACCAAGTGCCAGCACCTCTATTGTGCGTTGCTCTCAGTTCTTCTCTTGTGCGCTCGCGGTGCTGATGTTCTGGCGTCGCGCTGCTGCATCCGCTAGGCCTGAGCTGCTTCAAGGCGTCCGTGTTCCCCTCGTACCCCAAGGGCATCGCCAACGTCGGCCGCGCCTGCTCGCAGTGCCACACCGGCCTGCGCCTCGCCGTCGACTGCATCGAGCTCTCGGGTGGCATAGCGGACGGCAAGGCGTCCGCCTCCAAGCCGGCAGCCTCGCGCAAGTCGCGCAAGAAGCGCGTGCCGCGGACCGGCGAGGACCTCGTCACGTCGTCTAAGATCAATCACCTGCTCGACGAGCTGCTGACGTTCTCGCGCGCGAACCGGCACTCGCGCAACTTTGCCGGCGACCGGAGCGGGATGGACGGCGTGAGCAAGGACGGGTTCATGCAGGACGCCGACGAGGACGAGGACGGGGACGTGGACATGCTCGTCATGGGCAGCGAGGGCGCGGCGCCGCAGGACGTCATCAAGCCTGAGCCCGGGCAGGACCTCGTTACGGACCCGCCGGCGACGCTCGAGGACTCGTCCAGCATTCTGCACGGCAACCCGCTGACCACCAAGGCGGAGCCCGTCGACGACTCGCCCGTCGCATCGTCGTCGACCGACGCTCAGGCGGCGGCCGTCCTGGATCGCACCGACAACACCGACGGGAAGCGCACGGAGGAAAAGAAGGTCGAGGACGCGATTCCCAACGATTTCTCGTTCGATGCGCCGTCGTCGAACCAGGCCGTCATCATCAAGGACGTGCACAACCAGCCGCCTCTGGGCGAACCGTGGGCGTCGGACCTCTTATCGGGCAAGCCGGTCAAGTCAATCGTCTTCTCGCAGTGGACGACGATGCTCGACCGAATCGAGGACGCCATCGTCGATTCGGGTATCGGGTACGACCGGCTCGACGGGAGCATGAAGCTCGAGGAACGCGTGCGGGCGATGGACCGCCTGCGCTCGGACCCTTCGTGCGAGGTCCTGCTCGTCAGCTTGCGCGCGGGTGGCGTCGGACTCAATCTCACGTCGGCAAGCCGCGTCTACGTCATGGACCCTTACTGGAACCCGGCCGTCGAGAACCAGGCCGTCGACCGCGTGCACCGCCTCGGCCAGACGCGGCCCGTCATCACCGTCAAGTACATCAGTGCGTGCTTTCTCCCTGTGTTGCGCCGCCGCTTTCTTTCTTTCGCAATCTGACCCTCATGCCTTTCATCCGCAGTGAACGACTCGATGGAGGAGCGGATGCTCGAGGTCCAGGCGCGCAAGACCAAGGTCGCCGGCATGGCGCTCGCGCAAAATCTCAGCCGGCAGGAGCTGCATGAGCAGCGCATGGAAGACCTGAAGGTGCGTCTCTTATGTTGCTTGACACTGTTCGGGGCGCAGACGCTGACTTGGGCCGATGTCGCGCAGATCCTCTTCTCCTAGCCGGCGCGCCTCCCACACATACGCGCATGGACTTTGTTTCTCTCCTTCACGTCACGGCCTGCACGACCCCCCTCTTTATGAACTATGCCTCCAGCGCGTACTGAACAGATTTGCGGCTATCTGCGAAGGGAGGGGTGCGTGACAGCTTAGAAGAAGCCGCGTCAGCACGCCGGATCTGTGTGCGAGCAGAGTACATCGAGATGCAGAGCGTGGGGGCCAGGTAAGATGTGCGGATGCAGGGTGTTGAGGGAGGCAACAGGAAAAGCGGGAAAGAACTCCGTCCATCACTTGAACAGGTCCAGGTACTTGTTCGTGCCTTCGAAGATGCGGGAAGCTCAGTATGGTACAGCTCTGACGCCCTAAGGAAGTAGCGGACGCACAAGAGTACCAGTTTGCGTCGAAGCTGTCCTCGGGGTTGCACGAACAGCGCCCACGCGTGTGCTCGTCCCCTGCGGGGCAGTGCTGGAATGGCTCGTGTCGGTAACCGATGTCGCTCTGCGAAGCAAGAAGGGCCAAGGCAGCGTCAGCTTATCCCTGGAAGCGGGAGTAGCAGGGCGAGCGGACGTACGAAGAAAATAACCTCCTCCTTCTGAGCAAATAGCGCGGCACCGATTGAGTGCACCGGCGCATCGCCCCAGCGCTCATAGTAGAACCTGCAGTGCGGCGAGCGGCAAATATCCGTCAGCTATCCCTTCATGTGCAGGAGCCAGGCGCCGCATCAGGTGGAAGGGGACGCACCCGCCCGCCTTGTCGAGGTGATCGAAGTACGCCTGATAAGGCTCGCTTCGCCAGAAGTTGAGGTCTCCGATTTCGAAGTTGGACCAGAAGTGGCACTGCGTTGGAGCGTTGGACGAGCGAGCGATCAGCGGAGAAAGGGAAAGTTCAGCCAGGTGCGGGGACAAACCAGGTTGTACGACTCGCCGTCGTCATCCGACAGAAACTTCATGGCGTTGCCGTTCATAAGCGGCGCGAGGTCGGGCCGGCTCTGCAGGAACCGCTTCGTCTCGTCCCAGAGTGTCGGGATCGTCTCGACGTACTCCTTGAGCGAGAGCGTAAACCCTTCCAAAGCGGAGAGGAGCACAGCGGCGGTCAGCGCGATCGCCCGCAGCTCAGGGGCGCAGCACAGGAAGCAAAAGAAGGCTAACGAACCGTACTTCGCGCCTCGGTCCATCATGGTCAAAAATGGGTCGTAGTCGAGGTCGCAGAAGAACTTGACGCTAGGCTCAACGCGCCAGTAGTAGTCGTAGTCGGCGAGCAGTGGGTGCTTGTAAAAGAACTGTGCGCAAAGCGAGAGATCAGCGACGGTCAGGCTTCGCTAACTCAGTAGAGTTGGATCTCACGCCCGAGTTGAACCGGCACATGTTCCTGTAGGGAACGCTATGCCCGTAGATGACCTTGAGAAGGACCAGCACTTTTGTTAGTGCTGCGGCAGGATATTTTGGACCTGAAGTGCAAAAGGCCCACCTTCTTCTGGATCATCTCGTTGCGCGCGGCCGTAGCCTTCTCCTCGTCGATCCTGCAGCCCCTCAGGCGATAAGCGGTCAGGTCCAGGAGCTTGAGCGGCAAAGTGCAGCATCGGGCGCACCACTCGGGCTGGTTCCAAATCTCGGGCGGGATCAAGCCGTACTTGCAATTGCCGCTGGTAAGTTGCTGCGTGTATTTCTTGAACTCTTCCGAAAAGGGCTCCTCATTAAGGAAGACCCAGTCGTACCCTGTTGTAAGGGAGGAAGAGGAAGAAGGTACGTCAGCGCGTGCTGCGCGGCGTGCTGCAAAAGGAGGGGCCTGACCGCCCCAGTGGTTCCACGACGCTTCCATCTGCTTGATGCTGCTTGTGAGTTCCCAGAGGTCACTGTTGCGAGCTGAGAGAGGGTCGAGCAGCAGTGGAGGCCATCGAGTACGGCAAGGGAAGCAGAGGGTCGGACGGCGGCAACGAGAACCAGCAGCGAAGACACCAGGATCAGCGTGCGCCCTTTTACAGACAACCCCAAGCGTTGCCGCGACGTACCGAGCACGACAAAGGCAGCGTTGGCTTTGCGTCGACCTCCCGCCTCCCAGGTTCCGTTGCTTGATGGGCGAGCGGTCACCTCCTCGGCGCCAGCTCCCCTCCAGCTGCCGGGCGAGTGGTAGTCGAGCTCGCCGCGTCCGTAGCCCGACGACGAGCCCAGGAAGCCGCCGCTGCCGAGGATGCGGGACGGGTGGGTCTTCTCTGCGTAGCCGGAGTGCGAGAGAGAGAGGATCGCATGGATTGCAAGCTGCGGAGCGGAAGCAGGAGCGTCGTGCGAGCAGGCCGCGAGGGCGGCGTCAGCAACTGCAAGGGATGGCAGCGCGGGCAAAGAACGGAATGACCAGGGCAAGCAAAGCTAATGGTACCAGCCTGAGCACCGAGCGTGGGAGGAAGGCCATCTTGTAGAGGGTGACAGTCGGTCGAGCCAGGCTGCGGCTGCTGTCTGCGCGGCGAAAGTCAGGCGCGAAAGCGTCTTGTCCGCTTCCCCGAGGTACAAGCCACACGTTCGCAGCTGGACGGCATCAAGGTGGGGGAGGGCATGAAGAGCAAGAGTTTCTGAAGCGGAGTACATTGTGATGGTCGGCGTTCTGGCGAGTCGAGCGTGGACTGATGCAATGTGCAGCAGTTCATGGGAAGTAGTTGTGCGCGGTGGTGGGCCGTAGATGACACGGAGTGAGCCTGGAGAGGAGATCGGTGCTCGGCGACAGTCGGCCTCGACAAGCGAGTGTAAGAATCCTCACGGATAGGGCGCCTGCAGGCATCAGAACGGCACCTTCTCGCCCGTGTACCCCCACAGCTGGCCGGAAGTCTTCTCCTCCACGCACTCGTCAACGACCTTAAGCACGCCCCGCACGCTGGTCTGCACGTCGATGTCGCCCTTGCCGCGCGTCATGTCCGTCGATACCAACCCCGGATGGATGAGCCCAACCGCCCACCCTCCATCGCGCCCGACGCCTGCAGAGCCGTCGGCGATTTCGAGCGCGAGCTTGCGGAAGTACATGTTGGCCGCGGCCTTGCTTGCCGAGTAGCCCGCCGCGACGGACGCGTACTTGCCGAGCGACTGAAGCGCGCCCGCGGAGGAGAGCAGCGATGACATGTACACAAGCTTGACGGGTCGGTCGGACTTTGGCGACTGTTGGAGTAGCGGCAGCAGCTGCAGCGTGAGCAGCACGGTGCCGATGAAGTTGGCTTGCACATCGGTGTGAAGCTCGGCCGACGACACCTGCGATGCCGCCTTCCAGCCGGAGGACATCGTGCCTGCGATGTGCAAAACGACGTCGAGCGCGTTGTTGTTGACACGGACGAAGGGGATCTCGAGGGTGGCCTTGACAGCAGCCTGCAGCGCAGCAATCGCGGCAACCGCGAGCGACAGCGTCAACCCTTATCGTCCCCCAGCATCGAGGGAGAAGCAAGAAGGGACGCACGGCAATGCTCTCCTCGCTCGACACGTCAAGCACGACCGTCGCGACGCGCCCCTCAGCCTTGACGACGATCTCTTGCAGCGCAGCCGAGCCCGCAGGGTCCCGAGCGGCGGCGACGATGCGGGCGTCCGGGCGGTCTGCGAGCTGGCGGACGGTCTCGAGCCCGATGCCGCTGTCGGGAAGAGAGAAGGGAGAAAGGGCCGTTGAAAATCCGTGGGGGGAAAGACAGGAGGAGGGAGACATACCGCGAGGCGCCGGTGACGAAGTAGACGGTGCTCATGAGTAGGGCTTGAAGCGACGGCCTGGCGGTCGCAGGGGAGGCGTAGCAGGGGCGGTGATGCTCTCTCGCAGCAGCAGGGAGTGAAGACGCGAGCACAGCTGAGCTGGACGAAGGGCGCTGCGATGCCTGCGGATTCAACCGGAGATGGTCTCGTCAAGCGGCCGTCGGCGCTCCGCCCGCGCTTGTCTCCACGAGGAATCTCCCACCACTCATTGTCCACACCTGCTCTCCTTCCGAGATGCAGGACCGGCAAGACAGGCCCGAGCATTGAGCATGGGGAAGAAGGTCACGTTGCGTCGAGGAAGGAGCACCCGCTGTCTGTGCCGGTGGAGGGAGTGAATCAGGCGCGGGGGTCACACAGTTTACGGAGAGTCACGCTTTGTTTACGGGCGGAGTTGTTGCTCGTCGAAGCACATGCGGACGCAGGGAAACAACTCGGGCGACGTCAAGTAAAAGAAGTAGTACAGGTGATTGGTAGAAAGCCGACAGAGGAAAGCGGAGGGTCGCATTCGATCGCCTCGGGCCTTTGAACCGAGGGAGTGGATAAAGGGGAGAGTGCGGGTGAGATGGGGGTTAGCGTTACAGAGAACAAGGCATCTGAATCAATCCGCCTCGTGACAGGGACTAGAAAGACTTGAAAGAACGGGCGGCTGGCGACGCTGGAGGCAAATGGCGCCGTGCAAGTAGGAAATATGTTGTGAGATACGCTTTACAATTGTGATTTTGCATGTATCGTAGGCCTTCGTGGCCTAATGGCTAGGGCGTGGCTTTCCTAAGGCCAAGATTGTGGGTTCGAGTCCCGCCGAGGGTTACTGGTTATCTTTTTGGAGTCCTTTTGCAACCTCGTTCAAGAGATCTCAATCCAGGTAGACAGAGAACAGGCGCAAGCTTTTCGTAAGGTTTGCGAATTGTCGGCTGTGATAATAGGCGAGCAGCTCAAGATGTCCGCGAGCGCGTGTACTGCAGGCCACCTGCGGCGGCAGGACTTGCGCTGCGCGCCCTGTTCGTCGCACGACTCCATCGCAGCCGCAGGATGGCCTGAAGTTGATCAGGAGAGCAGCCTTACAGCGCCCGGGCACCCTATCGCCTCGACCTCCTGGACTGCGTCGTCGCCGGCGCATCGGGACGACCGCAGTAGGGGTGGTCGCTACTAGCTGGTACTTGACGCGCCGCGCGACGCGCGCTCGTGCCTCCCGACCGACGACGACGACCTCCTTGGGCAACCGGTACCGCCCTGTCACCCCCCGCTCAGCTCCAGCAGCCTTCCTTCGCCACCTAGCCCACCTGTCTTACTCGCAACATGTCTGGCTGGCTGTGAGTGCCCGCCCTCCTGCGCAGAGCCGTCTCATCGCTCGCACCCCTCTCGCCGCCGCAGCGACCGGCCTGACCAAGCCTGCTCGCACGCTCTCTCGCAGCAACCTCGACACCGGCCGCCTAGGCTCCGGAGGGACTGGCGGAGGCATCATTGACCTCAACGTCACACCGTGCGTCTCTTATCGCCTCATGTCATGCCTCGTTGGCAGGATACGCGAGCGATCCCGTCTCGGCGGGCTGACTGCGGCTTGCCTACGCATCTGACAACTTGCGGCACGGACAGGGAGAAGAGCGCGTTCGAGTTCCTGCAGCTCAGCTGGCAGCAGCGCAGTGCGTACCTGCCCCATCCTGCCGTGTGGCACGTGGCGCGCGCTGACTAGCTCCTCGCCCTGCCTGACGCGTGACGCTCAGTCTATGGGTTCGCCGCCTGCACCGCCGCCGGCTTCGTGCTCTCTATTGTCGGCGCCATCCTGCTGTTCATCGGCGCAACCACCGCCTTCGCGTTCCTGTACGCCGTCGGGACGTTGCTCAGCTTGGCCGGGACTGGCTTCCTCGTCGGCTTCTGGAAGCAGATCAAGCTGGTGCGCACTCGTGGTGCGCGCATTGAAGTATGTGGTATGAAGGCTGATTCCCTCCGGAACGCAAGATGTTCAAACCAATCCGGCTCGTTGCCAGTATCGTCTTGTGCGTCCTGTCCTGCTACTGCGCCAGCAGGGCTTCACCTGATCCTCCGCCTGTTCACAGCCTTGGATCCATCGTTCTGGTCTTTGTCGGGGCGTTCGTTCTCGGTAATGCCGTCCTCTGCATCATCTTTGTTGTCATTCAGACGGCGGCGTACCTCTGGTACAGCTTGAGCTACGTCCCGTACGCCAGGTGCGTTGCATTTCGCTCGCCATCCCACCCACTAGCGCGGAAGTCCTCGACTAACCAGACTCGTATGCGCTTCAGGTCGCTCGTGAAGAACCTTGTGAATAAATTCCTGGGCTAGGAACTGCTTGCGTATGCATGGCTTGTGCCCGGTCTTCGGAGAGGAGTGCATGCAGCCGCGACACGCTGACAGAGACGAGCTCAAGCTCACCCCGCCCGCCCACCCCTCACTTGTCCTCAATCTCGAGTACCTGGCGCAGCTCGCGTCACCCGAGCCTGCTCCCAGATTCATGGCCTATGGTCGGTCTTCACAGAAATGATGCATACACGCGCGACACGCTGACTGGCCAAGCTCAACCCGCACGCCCACTTCACTCATCCTCATCTCCGAGCATCTCGCGCAGCTCGTGTTTCAGGTCCCTGGCGTCCTTGGCGTCCAGGCTGCCCGGGC
The DNA here is from genome assembly GCA_014825675.1 of Cystofilobasidium ferigula. NCBI lineage: Eukaryota > Fungi > Basidiomycota > Tremellomycetes > Cystofilobasidiales > Cystofilobasidiaceae > Cystofilobasidium > Cystofilobasidium ferigula. Next base: position 130,387 of record MVAM01000017.1, read on the forward strand.
TGTAGTCCTTCGCGAGGAAGGCGCGGACGCACCGCTCTGCGTGGGTAAGCTGCCTGCCGTCCGCAACGCGCTCATCAGCTGGGCTGCGAGCGGAGGGACAGGGGGAGGGGGAGGGGCACGCACTCGACCTCCTCGGTGGACAGCTTACGGTCCTGTAGCGGCAGGTACTCAAAGCGAGAGAGGTACGCTCTGCCGTCCACGCGGGTCAGCAGCGCGCCCGCTGGGTGCTGAAGACCCCGCGCAGCAGCAGAACGCACCCGACCTCAACCGCACGATCGACCACCTCCTGCGGAATGCCCTGGCTACGCGCGCAAGAAGCGGCGTGCGACTCGAGGCTGAGGCCCGGGGCGAGTCTGCTCGCGGGCCGTTGTGGCGTCAACGGGCGCTGGTACAAAGGAAGCGGGAAGGGGCGGACCGGTAAAGGTAGGTGATCGGGTTAGACGCGCTGTGGTCGTCGCTCTGGGAATTGATGACGACCTCCTGCAATTGACGAGGAAAGGTGCTCAGCTTGTCGCCTCGGTGAGGGTGCGTTGAAGGACGCACCATCGAGGCGTACGACAGCGGCAGGTCGGGCGGCATCACACCGCTCTTGAAGAGCTCGCTGTCCAAGCAACCTCGCGCAGGCCAATGAGGCCCCCGCGCTCGTCTGACTGAGAGGAAAAAACGCACTGGAAGTGCGTCATGACGATGGCCTTGGGGCACTCCTTTCCGCGTTTGAGCAGGTGCACGATCGTCCCTGCCAGCAGGCCCGCCCCGTCCGTCGAGATCGTGCCCTTGCCGAACCTGGTTGTGCGTCGTCACCTATATCAGCTTCCTGCTGATCAGGAGCCTGGAGGGAGAGTAAGACGCACTCGTCGATAATGAGCAGGCTGCGCGCGGTGCTGTTGCGCAGGGCATAGCTGATCTGGTTGAGATCAATTGTGAAGGACGATTGAAGCTTGGAAACGCTCTCCCTAGTACTGAGGCGCGTGAAGACTGTGGGCCGAAAGGCGTCAGCAGGGGCCTTGACGGGAGGCGGGTCGAGACGAGGACGCACTTTTGTCGGTGAGGCCGATGCGGGCAACGTCTGCCGGCACGAAGCTGCAACGGCGCAAAGCAGTTGTCAACCTGAATACTGAGCGCGACGGTCCGCAGACTGACCAGCCGATGTGCGCCCTGCCGAACGTTGCGGTCAGAGCGCGCTCCGGTGGACGACAGTGCCAAGAGAGCACGCACATGTACGTGATCAGCGCGGCAATCTTCCCGTACACCGACTTGCCCGAAGCATTGCTCCCCGTCAGTACCATGACGCTCTTCTTTAACTCTTCGGCCTGATCGCCGCCGTTCGAGGCCATGTCGACGTCGTCGTCGTTTGAAAGAAGGCCGTGCGCGCCGTAGAGGAGGGTCGAGTTGGGAACGAAATTGTCGAGAACGACATCCTGCTCGAAGACGCGGACGTCAGCTGACATTCACAGTACGAGAGAAGCAAGGGGTTGCACAAGCAGAGGGTGCCTGCAAAGGGTTGTAGCATCAGCGCTTTGCGCGAGATGCGAGACGCGGAAAGAGACGCACCTGCCCTTTGCGATCTCGAGAACGTTTTCCTCCGTCATCTTCGGCCGTGTCCAGCCCCAATTGCCCGCGGCCGTAGCGAACGCCATGAGGCTGTGTTGTCCCTCGTCTCAGTCTGTCCTTCAAAGGTTGTTAAAAGTGGGAAGGGACGCACCAGTCGAGTTCGGCGCACGCGTCGACCGCGGCGAGCAGGTCGGACTCGCATGCGAGAACGTTCTCCGAAAGCTTGTGCACAATCTCGACTGCGGCGGGATGTCAATCAGTCGAAGGACATCAAGGTGAAGTCGTCGAGGAGAGGAACCCACTCTCACAGTCAACGATGGACGAGTGGATGTCGCCGACTGTAAAAGAATGAGGGTCAGTCTTGAAGGGAGGCAAGGATTGCGGCCGGACGTACAGTGAGCGTCAAGGTCGCGCATGTGCTCATTCTTGAAGTACGTGATCTCGTCCGTGAAGAACTGACCGTCGCTCGTCAGGAGGGCCGAATCGCACCCGGACAATTCAGACGAACCTGGAACTCGCAGCCCTCGAGCACCTCCTCCTCCGGGTCGAACTCGTCCCATGGTTTGGAAAGTTCAACGGCAAGCAGGAAGCCGAGCTGCGGGAAGTACGTGACGTTGAGCGCCTTGACGACGTCGGGCGGAAGGGTCGGCGCGAGGCGGTCCGCGACGGTCATCTACCGCGCTCACTGCATCAGGTCGAGTGGTGAATAGTAGGTAGATGCAAGGCGCACGAGCAGCGAGTCGAGCCCGGCGTAGGTCGTCTTGAGCTCGTCGAGCGCCTCGTCGATCCCGGACTTGCAGCAGACGCGACCTTGCGCCCTCGACTCGTCCCAGTCAATCTACGTGGCCGGTGCGCGGCGATCAGTCGCTGCGATAAGGTACTACAGAAAGCGCACTGACCGTCTCGTTGATGGTCTGCCCCAACTGGACCAGGAGGTCGGCGTTGATTTTGGATGCGAGCTGAAATCCGGGAGAGCGGGGGTCAGTGAAGTGCGAGCAAGATTCTCATACGCGCGCACCTTGTGGACGAGACCGTTGCGCTGTATTCCGATGAGCTCCTCCATTCCGTTGCGGACCTGGACCATCTTGAAGCAGAACTTTATGACAATCCCCTCAGCTTGATCAGCGAAACCTCCCAGCCTGCCAAGACAAACAGCCGACAAACCTCGAGCAGTGCTCTCCAGTCTCTCGCCTCCGCCACGCCCTTCCTGAATCTCGACGCCAGTATGCGCTTGACGTTCTTGATCCCCCTCAGCGCCCCGCGCAGCCCGCCCACGACCGCCGCGTTGCCAGGCTTTGAGAGGCATTCGACAGCGTCGTGCCGTGCGCGGATGTCGGCAAGCCCTGCGAGCGGGCGCAAGAGCCAGGCGCGCAGGAGAGCGGCGCCGGAAGGGGTACAGGTCGTTGAGAGGAGGGCGGAAAGGGAGAGGCCCTGCTTTTGCGGGGTCGAGGCGTGCGTGTAGGCATGCGACTGGTAAGAGAAGACGCCGAGAGCGCTAATGCAGGCGGCCTGCCTTTAGAGGAGGAGCCAAGACTGGCGCATGGAGGAAGAGGTAACGCACAACAGGCTGTCGGCTGAGATATGCATGTACTCGCGCCTGCGCGGCGCACACCCGGCCGTCAGCCTTGGACCACGAGCGAAATCGCCTGGAAGACTCACAGCGTTAACGTCTCGATACCGCCAACCCGCAGTCCGCCCTGGTCGTCCAGCCCCTTCAGCTCGCCCCGCGCGCGCACCTTCGCGAGGTACCCTATGAGCCCTCCTGCCGCGCAGACCTGTCCTGCTTCAACGGTCAGTACGTCCTTTGGAGGTTTGAGGGAGCGGTAAGGCGCACCGAGAACTGAAGCGACAGGTCCATCATGCCCGCCAGTCGCACCTCCTTAAGAACTTCATCCTTGTCCTCCTCCCCTTCCATGGACCCTTGCCCCGACCATGCGCCGCCGGCAGGTCGTCCGTACGAGTCGCGCGCGGAGTTAGCCGGCGACGTCTCATGGGTCGAGCTGCGAAGGAGGGCGGGTAGGTGAATAGACAGCAGGAGAGAGCGACACTTGGGGTACTTGAACCCTGCAAAGGGGATGCTCAGGAAAAAGTCAGCCAAGGCTGTATGCGCCTAGAGTAGGGCGCAATAGTAATGCCCGATACGAACCGGAGTCGGGTCGGATCTCAAGTTTGCAGTCGCTCTGGTTGCCTGCAAGACTCTTCGTTGGTCAGTGGGAGCACGGGAGGCCAAACGAGGGAAAGGAGCACGGACAGTGAGCCTGGAGCACCCCGACGAGCTCGTCCGCCGCGCCCGCGTTCACGACAACGACGTCCGGCTCGACCTGGTCCAGCACTACAACATCTCACCACGCAACTTCGCATCACCACCCGACAATGAGCAGTAGGGCAAACGAAAAGCCCACCGAGGCCAGCCGTGTCGAACGAGGATGAGTCCTGGCAGTCGGCGAGGACGTGCAGGACGGCGCCTTGCGCGGGCGGGCTGAGGTACGCGGCGCCGAGGGTCGAGCTGTGAGAGTAGATAACGAGGGTGACCTGTCAAGGTGCAGCAGCGTCAGCCTTCCAGCAGCGGGTGAGGAAGGAGGAAGGCAAGATGGTCAGGGGGTCGGGGGCGCAGCACAGGACGCACCGAAGCCGACTCGCCCTGGTCGTCCTTGTCCTCGTCAAACTTGCTGTCGCCGTCCTCTTCGTCGACGGTGGGCGTTCGGTCGTGAGCGAGCGGGCTGCCGAAGCGGACGTTAGCGTGCTGCATCTCAGGTGAGTCGGGCGATGTGGCTCAGGGGGAAGCAGCAGCACCCAAAGACAGGCGCGCTCTTGAGCCGCGAGCGACATCGACCCTGTCAAACCAGTCGCCCGTCCTCCTCAAGCTCAAGCACCCAGGTATCGTCCGTCTCCTCGCCTGGTGCGTGCCCATCTCCACTCTTCTGCCTGTCCGCCTGCCGAAAAATTGACCGGAGGAGCTTGTCGTGCTGCTTTGCGGCTCTCGCCCCTTCGCTCGCGCCTGCCGCGTCGCTCAACACGTCGTTCCAGCCTCCCGCCATGTCCCAGACGTCAGTTCTCTGCCCTTCCAAACCTGCCCTGCTCTGGCTCGTCATTCTGACATCCCAGCTCGTTAGGTTTACGCCCATCACCAAGTTCAACCTCGACGACCCCAAGTCATGGGCGTCCGAGCTTGCCCTGCTCGACTGGGGTGCGTCGCGTCGTCTCTCTCCCCTCTCTCCTTCGGCTGACCCGCGTTGACCCTGATCTGCAGACAGCAGCCAGATCTGCTTCACCAAGCGGACCTTCATCGGTGTGTCACCTCTCCATGGACCTGGTAAGCTTGCGAATGCCGGCTGACCGGTCGCGGCCGCTTGTCTCCTGCTGCGCGGCAGAGTTCCTCAAGTGCGTGCGCCTCAACTTCGGCCGCTTCCATAGGCTGGCCGTACGCTTTGAACCCCTTGCTGACATCGATCGCGTGTACTCCTTGTCCCTTCGGTACGCCAGGTCCGTGAACGTCGAGGTACGCTGCCTTGTTGTTCTCTGATCTCCGCCCTTCGCTGACCCCTGTCGCTCAAGGTCGGACCCAATTTCACCGAGATCAACAAGCTTCCTAGTGCGTTTCTTCAGGTCTAGTGTAGACCTGGTGACCGACCAATCTACCTCTCTTGCAGAGTACGCGACGTTCGGCAAGCTGTCGGCTGGCGAGGCTGCTCCTACGCTGTCCGTCGCTCAGGCACCTGCTCCCTCTGCGCAGCCTGCCGGTACGTCCTGCGTCCTTCAAACCCACCTTCCCATAGTTTGCTAACTCCTGACAGCCACCGTAGCTCTCGCACCGCCGCTCGAGACGACTGAAGAGCGATGGGGTGCGAACGCGGTCCGCCCCTCGAGGAAGGTGCGCGACCCGCCCGGGGGGAAGCAGTCGATTCGGTTCGGCGACTACGGTGCGCGCCCCTGCGCCGAGTATTTTGAATAAGTTAGGAGAGCGCTGACGAGCTGAAGACTGGGAACAGAGGAACCGTCGGCGGTGATTCCTCCTCCTCGTGAAGTTGTGCGTACTATCCTTCGCGGCCTTCCCATCCCGCCGTACCACGTTTGCTGATCTTCTGCTCCTTGGCTTAAAGGCCCCTTTCGCTGCCGCCTCCCAGTCTGGTCAGCCTAGTGCGCCCCTTCCCAACTGCCCTCCCGCCTTGCTCGCTGATAGCCCTCTCTCTGACCGCAGCCGCGCACGTTAACCCCGAGCCCGCCGAGGAGCGCTGGGGCGCCAACGCTATGCGACCGTCTCGCAAGGTGCGCGATCCTCCTGGCGGGAAGCAGTCGATTCACTTTGGAGGCTACGGTGCGGGCCTTTTTCGCCAAGCGCGCGCTCGGGTTTGTTCGCGTGAGCTGACTCTTTACGGTTGTCTGAACATGCGGGGTGCAGAGGAGCAGAGTGTCGTTCCGCCCCCGCGTAACGCTGTGCGTCTCACTCCGCCTCTCATGGAAAACCCAGCTCTGATTCTCCTCTCAACGTTCGCAGCCTCAAGCCGCTGCCCCGCCGCCCGCGGACGACTTCGACGAGTGGGCTCCCAAGCAGCCGTCCTTTAGCAGCACGCGCCAGAAGCACAACCCGTTCGAGCGGTCCGAGATGCCCGCGTTCGAGCCGCCGCGTCCCTCGCGGCGCGTCAGGGAGAACCCGGGCGGAAAGTCGTCGATGGTGCGTGCTTTGCTTTGGCTTGCAATCTGGCCGTGGCATCTGGCGACTCAATGAGCATCAAGGCTGACGCTCACCTTCGCACTACAGGCTGCACTGCTCTCGGGCGGAATGTAGATCGTCCAGACGCGTGGAAGGGCTGATGGGACGTGGGGATCGGGCGGCCTCAAAGGAATCCAGCATCGCATCTACAAGCACACAGCGTATACATGCTCCTTAGACATGAGCCAGCATCGCAACTTGCATCGGCAGGGCGCAGGATGGGCGTGCGAACAAAAGTGACGTCCCGACGAGTCCTCCAGCCGCCCGCCAGCAAAGAGTCGCGTCGTCGGCTTGCGGCAGGTTGCTCTCCTTTCGACCATCTCATCCGTCCTCGAGACCGGCCTCAACGTCCCTTTGCCGGTAGAGAAGCACGCCGAGGATGCGCCTATCTTCAACGACTGCTTTGCTGTCGCCCCTGCTTCTGCTGCTGGCCGGCGGGGGCTCGGCGCAGGAGCTCAACAGCTCGTCCGCAGCCATCGTCCGTCCTTCCCTTCCCTCCTTCCGTTTCTTCCTCCGCTGCACTGAGCTGACTGAAGGGATGGGGCCAAGCAGGAAAACGACCCGGCACTGCTGTGGTCGACATACACACCCCAGTTGTACTTCGGCGTGCGCCCGCGGCTGCCGAAGAGCTTGGTGAGCGGGCTCATGTGGCTCGGGCTCAACGACTTTGAAGGGATCCAGCGTCCGTCCCTCCTCCTGACCCTTCTTGCCCTGACGAAGGAGAGCTGATTGAATATGATCTCAACTCCGAGCAGGCCTGCACCACCCTGCGTCGGCCTCCTCGCCCGAGGACGGCGGCTTGCACTCGTACACCTACACCTCGCATCTCCCGCGGATCGGCTCGACCCAGCGCCTGCTCGACTCGCGCAACGCCCTCGCCGTCGACACTGCGTTTGTGAACCTTGGAGAGCACGAGTGGGGCGCGCGCGTCGAGATGAAGGGTGCGCAGGAGGAGGTCCAGGCTAGCGGGATCTGGTACATCGCACTTGAGGGGGAGGGGAGCATCAGGCTCGTTGAGCAAGACGACATGGAGAAGGTACCGTCCTTCATGACACATTGTTGGGCCTCAGCAGGACACCACTGACCTCGCCTATGGTAATCGACGACAGGGCTTGCAAGGACCGATCGTTCTTCTGGGCGAGACGCCCGACCTCGGCCCGTTCCGCATCACTCTCACCGACCGTGCGTTCTCGGCCATTTGCCCTGCACAGCCGCCAACGATGCGCTGACTCGGCCTTCATGCGTGCTTGTGAGGCAGACGAGGATTCGCAGTGGGTTGCGCCGGCGCAGAAAGCTGAACACTTTGAGGAGAGCGTCGGCCGTACGTCGTGGGTCGGGCTGAGGGTGAGGGGCGAGGAGGTCTGGAAGGCTAAAGGTTCGTCCAGCTCTCCTGCGCTCTAAGTCTCCTTCGCTAAATATCTTGTTCTCGCACAGAGCTCGTCCAACAGGTACTTTCGCGCACCGCGCAGTCCATCTCCTCCCGCTTCTCGCGCTCTAGCCCACCGCGCGCGGATGAGCTGCCGGACCCGGCGTACGCGATCGGCATGTCACTCGGCAACTCGCACCAGGGCGCGCTCGGCACCAACTTTTGGGCGTTCCAGAAGAGCTTTGCCCGCACGGGTGGATGGGACGTGCTGTTTGAGCAAGGGGACTTCACGGCGGATGAGTTTGAGGGCGTGAAAGAGGACGAGGGCCGGCGGTCGGAAATCAACAACGCCCTCGCCAACCTGCAGGAGTCGTACGCCGCACGCTTCGACGCCGCTCTTCCGCTTCCGTCCGCCCTCTCATCGCCCGCGCACCGCCGGTTTGCACAGGAGGTGACGTCCAACTTGCTCGGCGGCGTCGGCTACTTCGCCGGCCGGTCGCTGATCGACCGCTCGTTCGCGCACGAGTACGACGAACCGCCCGAGTACGAGCCTGGAGAGGAAGGCGTGCGCGAGACGGAGGAGCGTGAGCTGCTGACGGCCACGCCGAGCAGGAGCTTCTTCCCGCGCGGATTCTACTGGGACGAGGGTTTCCACTTGCTGGTCGTTGGGGCGATCGACAGCGACCTGAGGTGCGTGCATGTCTCTGAGTCTTCTGCCTTTCACCTATCTGACGGCATGACCTCGTCCGCTCGCACCAAGCCTTGAGATCCTCAAGTCCTGGGTCGACCTGATCGACGAGGACGGCTGGGTCGGCCGCGAGCAGATCCTCGGCGAGGAGGCCAGAAGCAAGGTCTGTCATCAGCTCCTTCTACACGCGGCTTGAGCACCTTCTAGCTTCAGTTGTTGACACGGTGCGCATGTTCTTCCGCAGGTCCCCGCTGAGTTCCGCGTGCAGGTCCCGACGTTTGCCAACCCGCCCACGCTCAGCATGGCCGCGACGGCATTCATCTCGCGGCTCAAGGCGCTCGAGGCCGAGGACGTGCTTTCAGCGCAGCTCGGCCTGCCTCAAACGGCCTTCACCTCGGCAGCAGCCGTCGGCGTTGACGAAGGGTCCACGCACCTCGCCTCGCCCGAGGCCGCGCGCGCGTACCTCCGGTCGATCTACCCCGCCCTGCGCAGGCACTACCACTGGTTCCGGACGTCGCAAAAGGGCCAGCTCAAGCAATGGGGCCGCAAGCCGCCCTCGCGCCTCGAGGCGTACCGCTGGCGCGGCCGAACCGAGAAGCACGTCCTCACGTCCGGCCTGGACGACTACCCGCGTGCGGTGCCGCCGAGCGTCGGCGAGCTGCACGTCGACCTCATGTGCTGGGCCGGGTTCTTCGCGCGCGCAATGGAGGAGATCGCAGGCTACCTTGGGGAAGACTTCGAGGACGACCGCGAGGAGTACGAGCGGAACCTAGGCAACATTGAGAAGAACCTAGAGGCGCTGCATTGGAGCGAGGACGATCAGATGTACTGCGACGTGACGGTCGACGACGATGGTGCGCCCCGTCGTTTTTCTCTTCTCGTCCTCCCAACCGCACCACTGACATTCACTCGCATCCACACCCGTAGACGAGTCCATCTTCTCCTGCCACGCCGGCTACATCACCCTCTTCCCGCTCTTCACCTCTCTTCTCCCTCCGTCGTCCCCGCATCTCGGCGCCCTGCTTGACCTCGCACACGACCCCGCGCGGCTGTGGTCCGACTTCGGGATCCGATCGCTCAGCAAGGCGCACCCGCTGTTCGGGAAGGACGAGAACTACTGGAGGGGGCCGGTGTGGATGCCGTTCAACTACATGCTGCTGAGCGCACTGTACAAGGTGCGCCGCTCTGCCTGCTCCTCCTCCTCGTTGCGCCGCCGCAAAAGACCACTGACGCACGGATCCGCGACAGACGTACATCCCCGCGCCGGGCCCGTATCAGGCGCAGGCCAAGCAGGTGTACGACGAGCTGCGGTCCAACCTGATCGAGAACGTCTTCAAGGTGCGTCCCCTCCTTCTCCCCCTCTCTCCGCCTAAGCGTCCCCTCACTTGTCCCGCCCGCTCGCTCGCTCGTCCACAGGAATACCAGCGCACAGGCGCCGTCTGGGAGCAGTACGACGCCGAGTCAGGCAAGGGCCAGCGCTCAAAGCCGTTCACAGGGTGGACGGCGCTCATCGCGCTCGTCATGGCCGAGAAGTACTAGGATGCCTGCCCGCGCCCTTGATACGACCTCTTAGATGGCGCTCATTACGATGTCCTCCTTTTCTGTGGATGCGCGAAGAAGCGGGGGGGGGCGGACGGGTGGCTAAGGCGTCTCCAGGCAGCGCGGTGCGAGTGCGGCAGTGGAGGAGTCGCCGGTCTCGCAAAAGGAGGACATGTGCCGCATACGGGCGGGGAAGGGAGAGAGTCATGCTATGTGCACCGAGTAACGTGGATGGGGTTGAAAAGGGGGGCCAAGGCGGCGGCCCGGCCGAGCGGATCGAAACGAGGCGTTGTTGGCTGCAGGTGCGCGCGAGCCGAGCCAGCTCAGACGACTACTAGTGTTGTTCGCCTGTCCTCCTCCTTCCTCCATCAACTTCCCTCTTCCCGACCCGACAGCACACTCAGCAGCCATGGCCGGCAGCAGGACGACCGGCAAGGACAAGGACGAGGCCATGCTCGCTGCGCTCAGGGACACGGTCGTCGGCCTGCCCGAGGGCTCGCCCGCGCGCGCTAACAAGAGGTGCGGCGTCCTTCTGTGCTCCGTGCCGTCGCTTGGGGTCCCCCCCCCCCCTTCCCACTCGTCGGGACGGTACAGTCTGGTATTGGGCATGGAGACTAGCCCCCCTTTTGGGGTGGGATGGGCATGGTGGGCCTTCGCAGGCCGAGAAGGATGGCACTAGGGTGAGAGGATAGAGAGGAGGTCCGGCTGGGGCGTGTGAGGGCGTTCCTGCAGCCAGTTCGCGCCGCTCGTCTCCCCTCAGGCTCCTGCTCCGAGCGAGGCGGGACCTGGCGTGCGCGGCTGTTTACACGGGACGGGCTGCCTCCTGGGCCGAGAGGGCTGGTATGCGACGCTCGCGATGGGCTTCTGACTGACCTCCTCTCTCCCTTCCTCCTCGCCCGTCGTGCGAAGTAGCTCGGCCCTCTCCCCCCCTGCCCAGCCCCGACGCGCAACATCCGACCAGACCTCACCCTCAGCGCCACAGCACGGGCACTCGCAGTCGACGTCGCATGCCGCCGCCTTTGCCGGGCGGCACGACCTGCCGCCTGTGCACGCTCGGTCGACGAGCACGAACGCGCTCCCTATGTCGTCGTCCTCTTCTCGAGACCCGTTCGCGGACGGCGGCGGCGGGCGGAGGGGCAGGGGAAGCGAGGCGACGTCGGGGAAGGACAAGAAGAAGGGGTCGAGGCACGCCGATGCGATTGACAAGCTCGACCCGTCCAACTTCTGGGGCGGCAGTGCGTCCTTCCGTATCATCTCACATCGCTCTTGACGCGCAACTGACGCTGGCGACCATCGCCCAGTGCTCCATCACGAGTCGGCCTACGACGCCGCCGCGCCGTCGCGCAACATCCAGACCTCGCGCGGCGCAGCGCCCATGGGCGCCTTCAACGACTCGACGTCGCACTCGCCTGCCCGCCCGCCCCTCTCATCGTCGTCGTCGAAGCTGAGCGCGCTCGCGAGCCGCACGCTCGAGAAGATGGGGTCGATCAAGTTCGCAGACGACACGCGGGGCGGGGCGTCGGGCGCGCAGGAGAGGCACGCACAGGCGCCACACAGCGCGCCCGCGGCGACGCCCGGCGGGGAGGACTCGTACTTCGACGTCCTGCCGACCATCCCAGCGTCGTCGGCCGCCTCTCCGGGTTCTGCCTCTCTCGTAGGTGCGGCCGAGGACGTCTCCACCCCGCGCGGTGGCCGTCTCGGCTCCTCCAGCAGCGGCGGCGGCGTCGTCGGCCGCGGACTGGCGCTCATCCGCTCCCGCTCCCGCTCGCGCGAGCGCAAGTCGAGCGCAGGGGACAAGGGCCGTCTCCCTGGGGTCGGAAGCATGCCCGCCGAGGAGGACTACTACAACGCAAGGGCGAAGGACAAGAAGAACGCGCTCGCCAACGCGTGGGGCGTGGCGGACCCGGAGCCGTTTGAAGACTTTAGCGCCATGGTGCGTCGCTCCCCCCCCCCCCCCCCCCCCCCCCCCCCCCCCCCCCCCCCCCCCCCCCCCCCCCCCCCCCCCCCCCCCTCCCCCCCCCCCACCCCCCCCCCCCCCCTCCCCCTCCCCCCCCCCCCCCCCCCCTG